>JAHKKF010513429.1:4995-51473 GCA_019740295.1 Labeo calbasu
AATCCTTCAGGTCCCACAAATTCTTTGGTTTTTCAGCATTTTTGTGTATTTGAACCCTTTCCAACAATAACTGTATGATTTCGTGATCCATTTTTTCACACTGAGGACAACTGAGGGACTCATATGCAACTATTACAGAAGGTTCAAACGCTCAATGATGCTTCAGAAGGAAAAACGATGCATTACGGGGTGTACACTTTTGAACAGAATGGAGATGTGCACATTTTTCTTATTTTGCCTAAATATCTTTTTTTTTTTCATTTAGTACTGCCCTTCAGAAGCTACAGAAGATACTTACATGTTTCCCAGAAGACAAAATAAGTTACATTTACCCTGATCTTTAAATTCAAAAAGTTTTCAAGTTTTCACTTAATGCATCATTTTTCCTTCTGGAGCATCAGTGAGCGTTTGAACCTTCTGTAATAGTTGCATATGAGTCTCTCAGTTTTCCTCAGTGTGAAAAGATGGATCTCAAAATCATACAGTCATTGTTGAAAAGGGTCTGAATACACAAAAATGCTGAAAAAACAAAGAATTTGTGGGATCTGGTGGATTTTTCTGAAGGACAGCGGGTAGTTTAACTGTTCAGGACAAACTCATGAACAACTATCATTAAAAAAAAAACAGCTGTGGATCATTCAGGTAACACAGTTTTAAGAATCAAGCATGTGTAAACTTTTCAACAAGGTAATTTTTTATAAATTCAACTATTATTTTTACTTGTAGACTATATAAAATAATGAACACATTGCATATTCATAAACTTTTGACCTCAACTGTATATATATTGTATATATATATTAACTAGTTTTAATGTAGGGGACTCACGTGTCGTCGGTAGTCAAAGCTTCGGCTGCCTTGCCGTCTCCCTGAATAGACTCCATGGCAGTGGAGTAAAGAACTTTCTGTCCCACTGTCCTCTTCCCGTCCACAACGTTGACGTCTCCTTCTCTGTGACTCTGGTCCAGAACGTGCACCCCCAACAGCAGACTGTAGTCCATGATCTTAAAACTCTCCAGCACCTGCACAACAAACAACACCATGAATCTCACACACAATATGACAAGGCCCACAGCCAAAATCCTCCTGATGAATGTACCTTGTTTTTGACCACTGTGCAGTGGCTGTTTTTTATCACTGTCAAGAGGGTAACCCTCATTCTGCAAAACTCTTGTTTGCTAAGCCAATGTTTAAGGGTGTAAGGTTGCTACAGGACACCAAACAAATATGTAAGTACTTTTTATGAATTTTATTTCAGTTTTAGTTTTAATTATATTAGTACATTCAAGTGGACATATCATAAACATCTGACTTTTTCCATATTTAAGTGCTATAATCGACACCCTGGTGCATCTACCAACCTAGAAAATGTGAAAAAGAACAGTAACTTTAATTTGGTAACTTTTGCTACAAGCATGTGAAAAAACGAGCTGTTCAGATTTCACTCCCCCCGTGACGTGGTAAAGGGAACTTATTATAATATTATGCCCCCTTAATTTACATGTACACTGCCCTCCAAAAGTTTGGAAACACCCTAGAAAAGCAGGGTTTTGGACAATGTTGGCATGAATCCTTTTTAATTTGTGATAATTTTGCACTGATAAGGGACAACACAAACTACGAAAACATATTTTATTACATAAACCGTTTATACATAGAAAATACTTATATTTTCGATTCATCAAAATATCCACCATTAGCAGCTATTACAGCTCTGCATAATCTGGGCCTAAATTCATTGTATTCTGAACTTAATTGGGAATCAATTGTTGAAGCTATTAAGGTGTGCTGACCCAAAAATCTTTTAAAAACCTGGGTGAAGTTTAAACCAGTAACCAGACATCACAGCTGGCAAAAGGGCATGCCTGACTTTGACATATATATTTTGCCATTATTATGTAATCAAAATGAAAATTATTATTGCTGGTCTTCAATGATAATGTCAAGTTACTTTAATGTATTTGCACCAAAAAATTATAAGGATTTATGGTGATATTGTCCAGAACCACACTTTGCCAGGGGTGTTTCTAAACTTTTGGAGGGCAGTGTAGTATTTTTTCTTTTTTAAGAAAACAAGATTTAATATTTTGAGTGTATTTGCATCTCAAGTAAATCTTAATTTTTAGATATTTTTAGATTTTTGTCATGGAAAACAAGACAAAACAAGTACAAATAAAAAGCAAGTGAAAGTATGACCGGGCAAAGTCTGCACAGTATCTTCAGAAATGAGTCAGAGGAGAAGTGATTTGTTTATCAGTGGTAAGATACTAACAACATAGACTTTAAACATTAGTCATCGACAGTTCACCAGACAAAACATGCAATGTTTACTAGTTAAAAAACCCACGAAAGCAAACCACAGAGAGCAATGCTTCATGCTGTTAGTGTATATATGAATACTATACGTCTATACAAAATACTTCCAGCCCTACATGTTACTTACTTTGGCTTTAAATAAAACAAACTCAAACAAGCATGTAAAAGCTGTAGCAGTGAACCAATAATGGATTTATGTGATTTCACTTTTGCATGACGCTCTTGTTCCCTTCATATTCAAATGAATAATATTTGAATAGGCACACACAACATCCTTGTTTTGCATCCCGCCAGAAATGACTAAAAGCCTCCAAATGGTCCCTCAACTAGGTCAAAGTAATACCCAACAAAAGTGGCAGTGCAAGGCAGTGGAGTCACTGGGTCAAAGGTTTACCTGTTGGAGAGAGAAATTTACAGCTTTTTTTTGGGTGGGGTAACAGTTCAACAATTTGCTGAAGGATGGAGTGTGTTTGAATAAATACCTATATATATATATATATATATATAAATATAAAGCCTAAACAGGACTGAGCACAAAAAATGTGGCAGGATCATTTTATAAAAACTAGTTTTACTAAATGTTTCAATTGTGAAAGATACTTATTAATAAGATGTCATTAATTTAAAACATTTTTCACTCCTTTAAAGTGGTTATATGATATGTTTTATTAGTATTTCTTCTCTGAGGATCAACTTTTAATTGTTTTTGAGCTGAAAACATTCATACACTTTAAAAATACTTTTGATGTTGTAAATTTGAGAGATTGTTGGAGTACGTTTTACAATTTCAGTTTTTCTACCTCAAAATTTCATGTTTAATTTAATGTGTGCCTATCTTTCTAATTATTTGTGAAATTTACTACCAATTTCTGAGTAAAAGTTGTATCTACATACATTTTTCATAAAAGTTTACATGAGGTTTTAGACTGAATACACATCGTTGATGTGTAACTGCAAATGATCATGTACTCAAATATTTTCATTTGTCTAAAATAAGAAAGTTGCAGACATTCAAAACAAGCAGTTTCGCATTTTTGAACTGGAAAGGAAGTTACAGTATGTTTTTATACTACATCTAACAAGTACAAATATGGGCTAAATATGACTTGTAGTTCAATGCGCTGATGAAGAGGAAACAAATGTGAATGTTTGGTGTTATGTGAAAGCTCTTCCTGTTTTGAGATACTTATGTAAAGTATTTTCCATTTTCCACAGAAAACATCCTGGGCTTTGGGACGGCAGTCCACATTGACGTGCTGTTATACCACTATTAAAACCGCCTGTTTTGCAGCTTGGTGCGCTGCCATCGGTCAAGTCAGCTGAAATGATTATGTCGGTTCTCTTCACAGCCACTGGTCATTCATTAACATCAGGTGAAGAGTTCAGTGAAAAAAGTGTCACTTGTGTTCATATTGCATGTAAACATGAGGTATGTGACCTTCTACGACCCAATAAAAAGTTTTTCTTATTAAGTTTATTTAAATATTGTTTGCACATTAGAAACTAAAAATATACTATTCTAAATAAAGCATACTAAAAATAAAAGTGTGTTTTTATTTTATCGTACGCTATAAAGTTCTTCATTTTCCAACTCCGTGCCAATCATTGTCTATAAAATGTTTTATAAAATGTTTCTTTTTTATAAAAGATATTTCTGTATGATGCACATAAATCATTTTTAAAAACTAATTTTACTAGATGTGAAAGACACTTATTAATAAGATGAAACTCATTGAAACATCTTTCATTCCTTAAAGGTTTTTAATTCAACATGAAAAAATAACAATTACTGTGTTTTTTTGTTTTAAAGTGGTCATACACGTTTTTATTAGTGCTTTTTCTCTGAGCTTCCACTTTTAAGTCTTTTCGAGCTGAAAACAGTCATACGTACACTGTAAAAAAAATAATTTTGATGTTGTAAGTTAAAAAAAAAGTTTTTTAGAGTACCTTCTAATAGAAAAGACTATTTTCTACTTCAAAATTTCAAAATTGTATGTAAAAACTGTTTTTTGTCTTATTAGGATTCATTTAAATATTGTTTGCACATTAGAAACTAAAAATATACTATTTTTTTCAGTTATTCAAAAATTTTTCAATGTACTCAAATGTTTTTTTCTTATTAGGTTTCATTTAAATATTGTTTGCACATTAGAAACTAAAAATATACTATACTAAATAAAATATACTAAAAATAAAAGTGTATTTTTTTTATTGTGTGCTATAAAGTTCTTCATTTTTTAAATTCCGTGCCAATCATTGTCTATAAAATGTTCCATAAAATGATTTTTATAAGACACTTTTGTCTGATCCGCATAGATCATTTTTAGTTTTACTAGATATTTCCATTGTGAAAGACACTTATTAATAAGATGAAACTCACTGAAACATTTCATTCCTTAAAGGTTTTTAATTTAACATGAAAAAATGACAATTGCTGTAATTTTTTTAAATGGTCATATATGCTGTTTTTATTAACACTTTTTTTCTGAGGTTTCACTTTTACATTTTTTGAGCTGAAAACAGTCATATGTACACTGTACATTTTTTTTTTTGATGTTGAAAGTTTAAAAAAAAAAAAAAAAAAAAAAGATTTTTAGAGTATGTTCTAACAGTTTCTATTTTCAGTTATTCTATTTCAAAATTTCAAATTTCAGAATTGTATGTACAAAAATTTTTCAATGTACTCAAATGTTTTTTTCTTATTAGGTTTCATTTAAATATTTTTTGCACATTAGAAACTAAAAATATACTATACTAAATAAAATATACTAAAAATAAAAGTATATTTTTATTTTATTGTGTGCTATAAAGTTCTTCATTTTTAAATTCCGTGCCAATCATTGTCTATAAAATGTTCCATAAAATGATTTTTACAAGACACTTTTGTCTGATCCACATAGATCATTTTTAGTTTTACTAGATATTTCCATTGTGAAAGACACTTATTAATAAGATGAAGCTCACTGAAACATTTCATTCCTTAAAGGCTTTTAATTCAACATTTACTGTAATTACTATTTTTTTGTTGCTGTTGTTTTAAAGTGGTCATACATGTTTTTATTAGTGCTTTTTCTCTGAGGTTCCACTTTTACATTTTTCGAGCTGAAAACAGTCATATGTACACTGTAAAAAAATATTTTTGATGTTGTAAGTTTAAAAAAAAAAAGATTTTGAGAGTACGTTCTAATAGAAAATACTATTTTCAGTTATTCTATTTCAAAATTTCAAATTTCAAAATTGTATGTACAAATATTTTTCATTAGGTTTCATTTAAATATTGTTTGCACATTAGGAACTAAAAATATATTATACTAATATAAATATACTAAAAATAAAAGTGTATTTTTATTATACTGTATGCTGTAAGTAAGTTTGTCATTTTCAGATTTGTGCCAATCATTGTATATAAAATGTTCCATGCAATGCTGATATTATTAAATGCTGATCTTTATAAAAGAACATATATGATACACATAGAATATACATTAGGGAAAAAGTTTTGTAAAAAAATTTAAAAACGGTTACCGATTATTACAGATCAAGTAGACCGATAACCAATATTTTAAACCGATATATATATGTCTGGTGTAAAAATGAAAATTAATGTCAAAATTAAGAATAACAAGGGCTCTGAAAAAAACTTTCTATAAATGCTTTTAAATTCTGCAAATCGGTTTTGAATATGACCAATACAGATAACCATAAAAATGCTTATTATTGGTGCAGATAATCAGTATATTAAAAATGATTATCTGTATAATATATTGGTTTAGTTCTGAATTTGAAAATAAAATAAAGAGCCATAATTACCACAAACACTGAGGATGACATTCTCCTAACAAAACAACATACGGCTATACGTATGTGCCAAAAAATACCAAATATCAAATATCAAAATACACTCTTTTTCTTGTAAGCAGAAAGAAGCTGGCCAACCGTTTCCGAGCTCTCCAAAAAGACCTGCATCATTATTTTTCATGTGTCAGATACGGTGTAATGGAAGCGTTCTTTATTGTCAAAATCATGTCATTAAAATGAATGCTTGTTCATTTTGGTTCAGCTCAGAGAAGACATTTACATCAAGCGTGAAGATAAACGCCGGCGACGTGCTCTATGTATTATCGAAATCCCATAAGAGCTCGGAGACGAGTCGAAGAGAAACCATTTAAAGGCTTGTTCTTGATTCTTATAGATTTGGCTCTATTGTGCTCTGCAGTTGAGGCCCAGGGTGTTTGCTTACTCAGGAGAAACTTTCTGCTTAGTGTTCATTTCAGTTTCTGCACAGGACGTAGCCAGAAGGAAAAGCTAACAATAAAATCTTACAGCACTCATGGGAATGTGTTTGAACTGCAGTTTGTGCTTCCTTGCATCAAGAACATTTCTTCTTCCATGAAAAAGATGACAGAGAGAAGAAAAAAACAGTTTTAGGAACTTCTTATCAACAATTTCAACCCATAAAAGACTATGTTCTTCTCAAATGCTCGGTTTGGATGGCAGGGTCGGCTGAAAGTCCCCAAGTATGGTCATTACTGTGTGAAACTCGAGTTCTCATTTTTCCCTCGGTGCTCTTGTGACTTGCATTACGGCTGATCCTTTTAGTTGAGCGCTTACAGGGGCCGGCCGGTCAGGTGCCAAAAAAGACAAACTCTCAGACTGTTATATATAGGGAACATTCAGTCTCGAATCGTTTTTAACACCAGGTCATGTCTGGAATGTCATCGCAATGGCACCGTTGAGAAGCTTGTTTGTTGGTAAACAAATGAACTGTAAGAAAGATAGCTTGGTCGAGCGCCAATTCTGCTGAAGAATTCGAGAAGGACAAGGCGACCACAGAGGGCCGGTTACCTAATGCAGCATTGGGACACTTCAACATCATGCCACAATCATTTGGGTAATTCACTTATTGGGCTGTTTACTGGCAGACTGATACTTACGACGTGAAGGAAAACATGTCAGAGGTGGCATTTGTCCTTAAAAAACACAGAAGTGCGCAAATAGGAAACAAAAATGGAAAATGTGAGCATTTTAATATTAATAGTTTTTCTTGGACAGCAATGTGAAGGACGAATGAAGACTGAAAGGGATTGTTGTTTCTAAACTAATAGTTTCTTTGTTCTGTCAAACATGAAAAAAGAAATTTTGGAAAACTGCTTGTGTCCATGCAAAAGTCAGTGGGGTCCAATGGGGTGAACTATTCCTTTAATTATCAGATTTTTTACCAAATTGTGTTTTGATTTGGCAATCAAATGTCAAAGATCTCAAATTAGGCTACCGTTCAAAAGTGTATTTAATAAAAAATACAGTAAATATAGTAATATTGTGAAATATAATAACAATTTAAAATATAACTCTACATATTTTAGTATTTTAATATATAATATAATTTATTTCTGTGACGGCAAAGCTGAATTTTCAGTCTTCAGGCCCTAGTGAAAAATATAAATATACTAAAATGTATTTAAAATACATTTATTTCATGCTAAGTATACTACAAATAGATTTACATATTATGTGCTTAATAAAAATATCCTTCAATTGTATAATAAACTGGTATATTTAAAGTTTAAAGTGTACTAAACTGGTATATTTAAAATTGAAACAACTAATTTTGTACTTAATGCACTTTAATTGTGCAGAAGTAGTGCTGCAGTCCAACTAAAGATATACTGAAGTATATTTGATTGTGCTAAAGAACTATTGCAAGTATACACTGTGAAAAAAACTTAAAATAACTTGTTACCCGACTGCCTTAAAATTTAGTCAACTTTTAGTTTAGTCAACTTGAAATGTTAAGTTGTACTAAGTGACAACTTAGATATTTGAGTTGAGTCAACTTAAAAATTTTGCGGGAGCTGGGTAACAAGCACAGCTTTTAAGTTTAACAAACCAAATTTTTTGTTTAGTCAACTCAAATATCTAAGTTGTCACTTAGTACAACTTAACATTTCAAGTTGACTAAACTTATTTGAGTTGACTGAACTTAAAATTTTAAGGTAGCAGAGTAACAAATTATTTTAAGTTGACTCAACAAATTGTATTTTTTTTTTCTTTTTTTTTTTTTACAGGGTACTTTAGGTACACTTTAAATATTTTGCATTTAAAGGAGAAGTCCACTTCCAAAACGAAGATTCACATATAATGTACTCACCCCTTGTCATCCAAGATGTTCATGTCTCTTTCTTCAGTCGTAAAGAAATTGTGTTTTTTGAGGAAAACATTTCAGGATTTTTCTTCATATAATGGACTGATATGGTGCCCCGATTTTGAACTTCCAAAATGCAGTTTAAATGCGGCTTCAAACAATCCCAATGTGGTTGTAAACGATCCCAGCCGAGAAAGAAGGTTCTTATCTAGCGTAATGATCAGTTATTTTAATAAAAATAATACAATTTATATACTTTTTAATGTCAAACTCTCGTCTTGTCTTCCTCTGCCTGGACTGTTTTTGTTCCGGTTCATGACAGTTAGGGTATGTCGAAAAACTCCCATCTCATGTTCTCCCTCAACTTCAAAACCGTTCTATATCGCTGTTTTACCTTTTTTGTTAAGGGTGTTTGATCATCTTTGCATGTTCACTTTGCAAAGACTGGGTCGGTACTTCTGCAGCGATGTAGGATGACTCTGAAATCATTTTTGAAGTTGAGGGAGAAAATATGATTGGAGTTTTTCGACTTACCCTAACTGTCTTGAACCAGAACACACAGAGTTCAGGGATAGAAAGGCAAGACGAGCCTTTTAAGACTAAAAAGTATTTAAATTGCATTTTTAAAAAGAAAATAACTAAAATAAATAAATTCTTCCTCGACTCCTTCCAAACAGCATTTGGGATTGTTTGAAGCCGCATTTAAACTGCATTTTGGAAGTTAAAAATCGGGGCAACATATCAGTCCATTATATGGAGAAAAATCCTGAAATGTTTTCCTCAAAAAACATTATTTCTTTACGACTGAAGAAAAAAAGACACGAACATCTTGGATGAGAAGGGGGTGAGTACATTATATTTAAACCTTTGTTTTGGAAGTGGACTTCTCCCTTAAAGGACAATATTATTTAAAGATCATACAATCCTCATCAATAGTGACCTTAAAACATATTTTAAGCTTAATATTAAGAATGCACATGTTGTAAATAGACATGTTGTTAATATGTTAATAGACTTGAACTATGCTTAGTATAAAATAAATGCATTTTAAATCTATTACTTTTTACTAGGGGTGCTACATGATACTTCAGAAATCATTTTAATATGCTGATTTGTAGCTCAAGACACATTTCTTTTTATCATCAATGGTGAAATCAGCTGTGCTGCTTAATATTTTTGTGAAACCTTGATGCATTTTTTTCAATATTCTTTGATGAATAGAAAGTTCTAAAAGAACAGGATTTGCTTGATATAGAAATCTTTTGTAATCTTTTCGTAACATAAATGTCTTTTCTGGCACTTTGGATTAGTTATCGCACCTTTACTGAATAAATGTATCAAATGTATCACCTTACTGACTCTAAATTTTGACAGGTACTGTATCTCAGCCATCTACATTCATTTTAGTAGTGATGTTTTTTCAGCCACCTAACAATGCCCTAAAAACCACTCTGAACATTTCAACAACCGCACAGCAATGCCATTACAATTACCTATAACATTTACGTTTTCCTTGGAGAACAAACAAAAGCTGCTTATCTATGGTTGTCAAACACTGTCAGATCATGTAGGGCAAACATTACCAAACAAGCGCCACTATTTAAACAGTAATGGAAATCGTCTAGGAGGAAAATACCATTTGATTGTTTACAAATCATTTCGTGGAAAAAAGAAAAATTAATGTGAAAAACAACATTTACCAGACCATGTCGACAGCCTGATCTGCTAAAATAGAAAGGAATGCCAGACTGGATTCATGCGGTTTGTTTCCCAGATGAACGGAGATGTTTGCCATGTCTGTTAATAAGCTATTGTGGAGCTGAAGACTATCATAAACTTATTTTCTCTGATCTTCCCGGGTGCTTATGCATTTTACTATTAAGCCAACAACAACAACTAAAGTGCAAATTTATATAAAATTTTGGGAAATTTAACTGCCACTTTACAAAGCCACTTTCACTTTTTAAAACACGAAACATGACAAAAAAACAACAACTACAAAATGCATGCCAGCGCATGCCTTTCTATTATGTTACACTTGAAATAACAAGCATAACTAGTGGTTTTGTGGTTCTGTTCCATTCTCTCTCATACTTCATATAATTGTATCACTTGACCTTCTCCAGTTCTATTTACACTTGTCATGTTAACTAATAACATACTGCACTGCCTTGTGATGTAAGAATGCGTTTGATCCACAAACATATTACGCTCTTAAAAATAAACATGCTTTAAAAGGTTCTTCACTGCAATGCCATAGAAGAACGTCTGTTTCTTACCCTTTTATAATCTGAAGAAACTTCTTTCGCCACAAAGAACCTTCTGTGAAACAGAAAGGTTTTTCAGATGTTAAAGGTTCTTTATGAAACCATTTAGACAAAAAAGGTTCTTCTATGGCATCGTGAGGCACCTTTATTTTTAAGAGTGTAGTTAGTTGATTGTTACCCTTGTCGTGATTCAAATACTGAGTGTTGAGGTCTATGTGTGGTCTTTTAAGGTGTTTAATGCATGTTTTTATCTCATAAGTGTTTAGGTAATGAGTGTTTTTGTGATGCTGTCAGCAGTTTAAGACAACAGGCAATTAGCTCTCAATGCACACTGCTGTTCAAAAGCTTGAGGTTGGTATATTTCTTAAATATTTTTGAAAGAAGTCTCTTATGCTCATCAATCATGCATTTATTTGCTCAAAAAAATATGGTAAAAACACCATTATTGTGAAATATTATTACAATTTCAAAGAACTGTTTTCCTTTTTAATATATTTATTGAAATGTAATTTATTTTTGTGATGATACAGCTGAATTTTAGATTTAGCTTTGTCGCATGATCTTTCAGCAATCATTTTAATTTTTAAAGAGCAGCATTTATTTAAAACAGATTTTTTGTAACATTATAAATGTCTTTGCTAGCCGGGTTTCCATTACAGATTTGCGCAAAACTTTAGCTTTACTTCATAAATGTCAATACAAAACATATTGAGAATTGACAGCATTTCCATTAACCAATGTTACGTGATTAAAACTTAATTTGTCCTCTCGCGATAAGTCATGGCCACAGATGTTGGTAGTTGCATTTCTGCAGTATATTCCTTTTTCGACCTGCCTGAAAAATCACCTTGTGCAAGTGTAAAACTATTTGTGATATGGGAGATTTTGGTGTATTTTCAATTTGCAACGTCAGTTTGCGCAATTTGAAGATTAATGGAAACGTGGGTAATTATCAACTTCTTTCAAATAAAAAAACCTTTTGAACAATAGTATATATTGTAGATTAAAAAGTAGATAAAAAAGCAGTAGTATATATTGTAGATTGAAAAGTTAATGAGATGAAGCACTTATAAAGCCAAATAAATCAGCTTTGAAATCAGAGGAATAAATTCCATTTTCAAATATATTCAAACATAAAGCAGTTATTTTAAATAGTAAACATATTTCAAAAATGTTACTGTTTTTACTGTTCTTTCGATCAAATAAATTCAGGCTTGGTGAGCAGAAAAGACTTCTTTTAAAAACATTATAAATGGAAATACGGCTACTGTCACCTTCTGATCAATTAAATCTGTCATTACTGAAAAAAAATATTGACTTCTTTCAATAATAAAAAAAAACTTTTAAACAGTAGTAGATATTGTAGATTGAAAAGTTAAAATGTAATGTTTTTTTAAATTATAAATACAAATTCTTTAACTCAATCTCTTTAGAAAATTGTTCAAATGATTGCTGATTTTAAGTAATTCTGTTGTTCTACAAACAGCTTATTTTTAGCAATGTAAAGTGCAAAACAGAAATTTGAGATAACGATTTTTGATGGTCCTGTTTTTGTTAACATTCATTCCAGTGTAACATGAGCTATATGAAACACTTAAGTGCATGATTTGTCACTAGATATCTTGTAATCCAACACTGTGGTGACACACGGGACAGATTATCAGGTTTGATCAAATCATGGTTGGTCGCCACAGAAACTCAGACATGTGTAAAATACCCTTTTTTATCCACCTCATGATTCCTTGTGATTCATATCAGAACCCCGTTGTTGTTTTGCCTCCAAATTGCTTTATACTCTATTAGACACACACTGCACAAAATTGGAAACCACCCACAACTTTTGCACAAGCAGACACCACTCATTTTTTCAATGAAAATGTCAAAACAGAGTAGCACTCACCCGGCAGTCCCGCTGTAGCGTCTTCATGAGGGCGTTATATGTCTCTGTGTCAAAATACAAGCCATCATGCATGTCCACAAAGTCTAGGTCCTTATATGTGGGGCAGGCCTTTTCCCGCTCTTTTCGTGACGCCCGTCTCTTGTACGTGGAGCCTTTCAGGTCATATTTGTAGTGCATCTTTAAAGACCGAGGCAGAACGTTGTTCATAACCACGAGACGTATGTTGATTCCTCCAGACTGAACACAGTAGAGGCCGTAGAACTTGGGAAGCAGAGTCCTTGGGTTCTGGTTGAGGTTCTGAGGAAGAGAAACAGCTTTAATTAAAGGAAATGCTATTTTGTGATCTTTAATAAATACATTCTTCTATTTTTAATATTTATAGTCAACTAAGTCATACTATGGCTCTTTGATGCTAGCAAAAACTGTGAACATCTCAACCAGCCTAGTGCAACAATACTCAGTGATAACAATTTGTTAAACGAGTGAAAGGCATTTCGAGAAACCTTTTTGCTTTCATGCTTCACCTGTAATTTTGATCTATAACAGCAAGTCAGACTGCTCAGTTTGTACATAAACACTCAATTCTATTGACATAAGTTATGCAACAGAAAAATCTGGTTTGTTAGTCAGCTATTCGTGACTATTAGCAATGATGTTTATACATAATACTGAACTGAAAAGTTTGGAAAAAGAGACACAGAGGACATTTATATGACCTGACTCTAAATGTCCTTTATGTCAGTGAAATACTTTTCATACACAAAGCACTTTTGGCTGATTAAAGATGTTTATGGCTCATTTCAAGTACAAAAAGTTAACCTGCACCGGTAGTAACCCTCTAAAATAGACAGATGAGTGAGAACAGAACAGAACAATCTATGCTACTGAGTCACCGTGTTTTGCTCAGCTTTCTTCACTGAGGAGATGAATGAGTCTTGACTCTACTGAGACCTACCATGTAGTATCCTGGAAGCAGTTTCTGCAGGAACTCGGCCTCCTTGTGCTGAACGGTTTTGATGATGAATTCATCATCGCTGGTCAGGTAGAAGAGCGAGCCGCTGGCGCCCGGATTAGACAGCTCAATCAGGGGCTCTTTACAAATGGAATACTGCAGGATTATAACAAAAACAATCCATTAAAACGTGAAATATTATGAGTGTTTAAATAGAGTACAACAGTAATGGCCCAGAAGTAAAATTAAATTCAATTACAAAAAAATAAATAAATAAAATCTATGTATAGACCACTAGTCAAAAGTTTTTGAACGCTAAGACTTTTAATGTTTTTTAAAAGAAGCCTCTTCTGCTCACCAAGCCTGATTTATTTCATCCAAAGTACAGCAAAAATTCTGAAATATTTTTACTATTTAAAATAACTGTTTTCTATTTGAATATATTTTAAAATGTAATTTAATCCTGTGATCAAAGCTAAATTTTCAGCATCATTACTCTTCAGTCTTCAGTGTCACGTGATCCTTCAGAAATCATTCTAATATGGTGATTTGCTGTTCAATATATATTTATTATTATTATTATTATTATTATTATTATCAATATTTAAAACAGCTGAGTACATTTTTTCAGGATTCTTTGATGAATAGAAAGATCCAAAGATCAGCATTTATCTAAAATAAAAAAAAAACAACTTTTGTAACATTATACGCTATACTGTTTAAACGCTTGGAGTCAGTATAATTTTAGAAATTAATGAAATTATAGAAATTAATACTTTTATTTAGCAAGGCTGCTTTAACTTGATCAAAAGTGATGATAAAGATATTTATAATGTTACAAAAAATTTCTATTTCTGATAAATGCTGTTCTTCTGAACGTTCTATTCATCAAAGAAACCTGAAAAAAATTCTACTCAGCTGTTTTCAACATAATAATAATAAATGTTTTTTGAGCAGCGAATCAGAATATTAGAATGATTTCTGAAGGATCACATGACTGGCTTTGAAATCACAGGAATAAATTATATTTTAAAATATATTTAAATAAAAATCAGTTATTTTAAATAGTAAAAATATTTCAAGATTTTATTGTTTTTGCTGTACTTTGGAACAAATAAATGTAGGCTTGGTGAGCAGAAGAGACTTATTTAAAAAAACGTTAAAAATCTTACTGTTCAAAAACTTTTGACTGGTAGTGTATATCATTTTTAACTTAACTGTAAAGTAATTTTTTGATTCATTATGTCAGCCCCTCTGAAGAAAATGAATGGAAACCAAGGCTGCTGAAAAGTGGGCGTCTGAAATGCACAAGACTTTGGAAAAACAGTGTATGCAATTTATAATGAGGTACTCTGGGACCTTTACAAAAGAGCATCTATTTTTACCTGTGTTAATTATGCTTCAAACCCCTAATCACCAATTCATATTTATGTAAAACTGGCAAAAAAGACTAAACCCAAAAGAAAGGAGTTACTCATAAAACATGACTTATAAAACATCACCAAACTGAATGGCTGCAGTATACAAAAGTTTCCCTTACACACTGAAAGATCAGCTTATTACTGCCTGGAAGTCTCGTGGTTTAATTGGGCTTGCATAAAAAACCCAAACATGAGGTTTTAAAGCAAACATTTCTATTGAGTTTTCTGGCGGGGTTCCCTGAGGAGGCCAGGAGGCAGCAGCAGCAGCATGAGGACAGTGTTGAACCGAGGCCAGACACTCATATTCAAGCCCTGCCTAATGAAAGTCAACAGTCACGTTGTACTTCCAGCCCAAACACATGGACATTTGCATTTGGACTTCGTGTCGTCCCGCGTGTGTTGGGCTTTTTAATTAGCATGCGCTTCCACTGCCCTATCTACATAATTACCAAAATGTGCACAACAAACTCGGAAGAGCATAAAACATCACCCTTTCATCTTTAGCCTGGCCATTTCCTGTGGCATTTTAGACCTTACTTCTACTTTATATAGACATTTGAATTTTTAATGCCCAGTTACAGTACAAAACATCTCCATTTTGTAGTGTATCCTCGTACACATGGACTTAAAGGGATAGTTTACCCAAAAAAGAAAACTCTGCGATTAATTACTCACCCTCGTGTTGTTCCAAATCCGTAAGACCTTTGTTCAACTTTGGATTAAGATATTTTTTTATAAAATCCAAGAGCTTTCTTGACCCTACATAGACAGTAATGCAACTGACACGTTCAAGGCCCAGAAAGGTGGTAAGGATATTGTTAAAATAGTCCATGTGACATTAGTGGTTCAACTGTAATTTTATGAACCTACGAGAATACTTTTAAACATTTGAACTATTTTAACCATGTTCTTACAACTTTTCTGGGCCTTGAACGTGCCAGTTGCATTGCTGTCTATGGAGGGTCAGAAAACTCTTGGATTTCATCAAAAAATATCTTAATTTGTGTCCAAAGATAAACTAAGGTCTTACAGGTTTTAAACTACATGAAGGGGAGCAATTAATGACAGAATTTTCATTTTTGGGTGAACTAACTCTTTGAAGGAATAGTTCACCAAGAAATTAAAAATGGTTGAGAAATGACTCACCCTCGGGCCAACAAAAAACATTTTTTTTTTGACTTTTTAGTTTGATCTGCGCATATTTCTGCCCTGATTCAGACGAGATTACTTTTTAAGTGGAGAAAACAATATTAAGGCTCTAGGACAATATATTTTCGGCCAGAAGTGATGGTTTGAAGTTAAAAATGCCTTAATGATGGATCTGGTTCTTTTTCTTTTTCACTTCACAAGATGTTAATTGATGGACTGATTGATTTGGATTGCTTGTGGATTATTGTGATGTTTTTACCAGCTGTTTGGACTCTCATTCTGACGGCACCCATTCACTACAGAGGATTCACTTGTGAGCAAGTGATGTAATACTAAATTTCTAAATATATAATAAACGCACCCTTGGTGAGCATAAGATACTTATTTTAAAACAATTACAAATCTTAACAAATGGTAGTACACGGGCTACTCTACAGAATTGGTCCAAAGACAGAGTTGGAAACGTCTTTTTCCAAAAAATGTATGTATGCAAACTGTATAAAATCCAAGGTACACATTTCTAGTAATTGTGCAGTTAATTCTCATATTGTATTTTCAGAATGTTTTGAAATATTTGTCCTCTCCCCAAATTTGTCACTACCGAAATACAGTAATATATTATTTAATAAGGGTTATATTGACCTAGATTAAGATTTTGCTTACATCTACAATGTAATTTTTTTTTTTGCTATTTTATTAAAAACATTTTCAGAAGTAAATCAATAATATTTACATTTTTAACAATATTTAATATTTATAAGTGTAACTTTTGAGATTTGCTGTATTTTGAATCCAGTTTTTCCTTGTAAAAATTAAAAAGTTGATGCATTTCAAAGTTTAGGATTCATTAGTTTGAATATATATTAAACCAAAAACTATCATAACATCTTAGTTGGTAATTCAGCATACTTTATGTTTGACAAAACATCCAATGTTTCGGTAGTGGCAGTTATGTTTTGGTAGCGACCACATCACATTACAAAATTTTAACTTGCATACTAAAACATACTAAAATACAAAAAAAAAAAAAGCATAACAGTACTAAAATTTTGTTTATTTCACCCAAATATGAGGATTATGTGTTTCCTTTAATCACTGGCGAAACAACGATGACATGTTTCGGTCATGACTGTTTCGGTAGTGACAATTTTATGCGATAACATTCAAAAAAACAAAGATGTCACTACTGAAATGACACCAAATGTTTTGGTAACGGCAATTTTATAGGATATCATTAAAAAAACTAAGATGTCACTACCGAAATGTCTCAGTAGTGACAATTGTATGGGATAACACGCAAAAAAAACCAAAGATGTCACTACCGACATGCCACCAAATGTTTGGGTAGTGACAATTGTATGGGATAACACGCAAAAAAAACAAAGATGTCACTACCGAAATGCCACCAAATGTTTAGGTAGTGACAATTTTATGAAATAACACTCAAAAAAAACAAAGATGTCACTACCAAAACACCAATAATTATTTCAGTAGTGACTGTCTTGGTAGTGACAATTTTAGACACTTTTGAACGTAGCTCAAAGATGGTAATCAGCACACGGTTAGCTAGCACAGTTCTGAATAGCTGTACACTTATAAAAACTAAATGTTATGGAATAACGGCCAAAAAAATTGTGCTTAATTGCAAAACAAGGTGTTCGGTAGTGACGTTCTTTAAAGTTACACACAGATTTTTAATACTTTTGAACACATTTACCTCAAAATCTACTCACCTTGTAGCTATGAGAGAGAGTGACATAAATATTTCCTGATCATAAATGTAGGGGTGTAGTTAAAATCAGTCTCCGGACTAAAACATACACTGTTTCAGTAGTGAAATGAAAAATACAGTTTCATAATTTACAAAGAAAATATAAAATATTTTGAAAGAATCAAAAAGATACTGTTAAAAACAACAATGGAAAAAAAATACTTCAATATCATTTTCATAAGTTGAAATTTAGGCGTTAGGGTTCGGGACAGCCACCTCCCACTTAAAAGTACCCAATAAATGATGATTTTATATATATTAAGCTTACTGATATTTTTAATATTATTGTGGGTTTCACTAGATAATAGAAGATCTTAATAAACATCTAAGATTTGAATACTTAAATGCTTTTTAAATGTGTTTTTTGGTTGTGGGACAGCAGTTTTGTAGAATGTCCCATATATGTACCCTGAGAATAGAAAACTTTGGCATTTGCCATGCTTTACCCCTTGATATAAGAACTCTGAACTTGCATAGATGTACTGCTACTGTGTGCTTTAGTCACTTCATGCAGATTTTTCTGGAAAAGTTAAGTGTGTTCATAGTAAATGCAAATAAAAAGGAACTCCCATTCACCTATGCAAAACAGAATGCAAAAAAGTTAGCTCTTAAATGGTATTATGTAAACAGGTATTCCCTTGTCATTATATGCATCATAAACCCAGCATCTGCATTGCATTGCACACACCATAATTAACATTTTTCGCTAAAGGCGGCGCACAATAGATTCATAACAGGGGATGATATAATGCAGGTGCACAAATTACACAGAAAGACCAGACGATCAGGCACCTGGGAGTGATACCACTCTACTGGGCTAATTACAAGGCCATTAGATGTCAAAGAGCAGAGCAGGCAATTAACAGCTCGACAGAGATCATACGCCTAATCAGCATCATCCACCCTGACTCACACACGCAGATCAAACTCTACGAGAGCTGCAGAGATGCTGCAGAGCCACTGCAGTGACTGCGAGTCAGAGCGAGGCAGTGTTGCAGTGCAGGGAAACGTACACCTCCAACACCTCAATGTGCCAGGACACTTCTTACATAGAGAGAACACATCAAACCAAACCGCTAATCCCCGCTGGGAATTTACTAATGAGGATGTCGATTCGGAGCCAGTCACAGTTGGCAAGGTGCAGCGGTGACGTTCGTCAGGGGTCAGTAGTACTCTTGGTCGGTCTTACTGGCACCTGATGTAAGCAGCCACTGAACTTTAATTTACACAAAGATGCTTTGTTACGACTCAGACAGAGGGGAGTTTTAGGGAACTGGACACATAATAGTCTTGGCATTAATATGGAGGTGAAAATTGTGTTTAATCAGAGCCATTATTAAAGTCTATTAAAGTCAACAACAAAAAATACTGTTGGCAACCTGATTTATTTTTGTAATATGATGTATTTCTGAGATAAATATTATTTTCAAGTAAAAAAATGAATGACAGCACTTAAATGTATCTATTAAAGGAGAAGTCCACTTCCAAAATAAAGATTCACATATAACACACTCACCCCCTTGTCATCCAAGATGTTTTCTTGTCTTTCTTCAGTCGTAAAGAAATTATGTTTCATTTACAATCGCATTTGGAAGTTCAAAATCGGGGCACCATATCAGTCCATTATATGGAGAAAAATGCTGAAATGTTTTCCTCAGAAAACATAATTTCTTAACGACTGAAGAAAGAAAGACATGAACATCTTGGATGACAAGGGGTGAGTACATTATATGTGAATCTTTGTTTTGGAAGTGGACTTCTCCTTTAACAATTGGTTAAACTGCAACTAAAATCACTTAGCTGGTTGGAGGGAAATGGAATAAAAATTGCTTAGAGAGCGAAACGTTATTATATTTGAATTAATTTATTTATTTTATTGTATTTATTTATTTGTTTTCTTTGCAATGATATATCATGCAAAAAAAGACATGTACATGTTTTGAATGTTTTAAAACATGTACAGGTTTTGAAAGAAGTCTTTTATGTTCAACGAGCATGCATTTATTTGATAAAAATACAGTAAAAATAGTAATATTGTGAAATATTATTTCAATTTGACATAACTGTTTTCTAGTTTAATATATGTTAAAATGTAATTTATTTCTAAAATGCAAAGCTGAATTTTCAGCAGCCATTTCTCCAGTGTAACATGATCCATCAGAAATCAAAAAATCAGCTTTTTAAACAGTCGTGTTTTAAAGGGACAGTTCAGCCAAAAAATGAAAATTCTGTTATTAATTACTTACCCTCATGCCGTTCCAAACCCATAAGACAATGTTCCAAGCCCAGAAACGTAGTAAGGACATCAATAAAATCAGTGGTTCAACTGTAATTTTATGAAGCTACGTGAATTTTCATTTTGGGGTGAACTATCCCTTTAACAAACTGTATTTCATATTAACTTTAATAAAAAAAAAAAAAGAGTGGCCAAAACTAATAGAAATCAAAAAGTGTGATTTACCAAGTAATCATCTGGCTTGATCCCGAACAGCTCCCGGAAGTAGCGGAAAGCCAGTGGTGCGTATGTCTTGAAGCGAAAGTCTGGATAATGGTGCGCTGGAGTCAGGTTGCTCCCCTCACTGCAAAAGTGAAAGTATTTGCTTAATGCATCACAAAAAACAGTATGGAAGTAAATCAACTGTGTGTTACATTAATGAGCATCACATTTTCCAATGCAAGAGGCTTCTGGGCAGAATCTGGGGTTTGTCTGCAAACGTAATCCTGGGAGAAAACCAGAAATTGTGAGAAACTGTTACCTAACCTAAATGCTTCTTTATGCCCAAGGAACAGAGACACATTTGATCTTTCTGAGCCCCATTGAGTGCGTCCCTGTTGCAATGTGACCCACCAGCAGTAAACACCAAAGGTAATCTTTTCCAGAGACACACAAAAGAAACCAATGCCTGAGGACAAGGAGGTCCAAGTCTTTCTCTATTAACGGTTGCACAAACTATAGACCAGGGTCAGTCACATAAGCTACACATGATGAAATGTAACCCATTTTTCACCTTTTGCTATTATGAGGCAGGCTATTAATATTTGGATTAACCCCGTTTGAGTAATTCCTAAAAGTGTGACTTAAATGGGCCGAATGATGTCATAATCGCTCAAAACACACAATAAACAACAAGTATCTGTGATCCCTCAGAAGTGGGTTAGTGAGTTGCTGTTTTTTCAGGGCACTTGAATGAGTTTCCAAGCATTAGCTGTTGCAGACTATTAAACCCCAGTCCATGCTCATTGTGTAACCCAATCCAAAATTTACAACTGACCTCTGAATTGGAGCTTTTCTCTATCAACCAAAACAACAGCAGACTGACGAGGGGCAGACGACTGACCTAACTCTGAAAAATGGGGCTTCTGCATGTGCAAATCTGTCTCGTAGACTCATAGACAGCTTTGTTTTTGCCAATACAGCTTATGAAGCTCAAACAGCAGAACACAATTCTAGCAACTCCAAAGTCATTGGTTCGATTCCAAGAACTAATAAAATGTTTAGTGTAAATGCAATGTACGGGAAGTTGCTTTAGATAAAACCACTCTGCTAAATGCATAAATGTAAATATGTTCAGTATAGCACATCTGTAGTATAGGAAGTGCCTGATTACCTTACTGTATAAAGCAAATTATAAAGACTTTAAAATGAATAACAAATGCTTCTGAGTAATATATACCTATTTAAAAAAGAATTAGACTGATTATGTAATCAAAATAAGTGTAGGATGATTTTTAATCAGCATATGTAAAATTAAGGTTGATTATATGCCTTATAAAGTCCACAATATCAAAGTCTGAGCCATTCCTGTTTATTAATCATCTACATTCTATGTCGCCTGCGGTATCCTATTTCTGTTTTTGTTACATAGATAAGCGTAATAGAGCAATAATCAAATTAAATGTTTTATGATTCACTAATGTGAATCACGCACTCGTCATTTCATTTTATTCAATTATCATTCCAAGTGCGTCTAAAACACTATCCATACTAACCTGCATCTGTTATGCATATTATTTACTATTCTAAATATACACTGCCATTTCAAAGCTTGGGGTCAGTAAGATTTTTAAAAAATAAATTACTACTTTTATTCAGCAAGGATGCATTAAACTGATCAAAAGTGACAGGAAATACATATATAATGTTACAAAAGATTTCTATTTCAAACAAATACTATTACGCAAAAAAAAAAAACTAAAACAGTTATGCTTTCCATAAAAATATTAAACAGCACAACTGTTTTCAACATTTAAAATAATAAAAAATGCTTCATTAGCAGCAAATCAGTATATTAGATTGATTTCTGAAGGATCTGTGACACTGAAGACTGAAGTAAATTCAGCTTTGCGTAACAGGAATAAATTGCATTTTAAAATATATTTAAATAGAAAACAGGTATTTTCAATTGTAATAATATTTCACCATTTTTTTTCACTATAATAGTGATAAAAAGCAGCATTGGTAAGCATAAGAGACCTATTTCAGAAAATAAAAAATCTTACCAACCCCAAATTTTTGATTGGTAGTGTATACTCTAACTTACTGTAAGTCACACTCACTTCCACTTTGAGATGAATGCAAATGTAATACAAATCATATATGCTTCTGTATGCATATAAATGCATTCGAATACAAATCATGTATGTGACCCTGGACCACAAAACCAAGTAGCACGGGTATGTTTGTAGCAATAGCCAACATTACATTGTATGGGTCAAAATGATCAATTTTTCTTTTATGCCAAAAATCATTAGGATATTAAGATATTTTGTAAATTTCCTACTGTAATTGTACTAAAACTTAATTTTTGATTAACAATATGCATTGCTAAGAACTTCATTTGGACAGCTTTGAAGGCGATTTTTAAATAGCTGTATCTCGGCCAAATATTTTCCTAACAAACCATACATCAATGGAAAGCTTCTTCATTCCGTGTTCAGATGAAAGCAATTAACCCTTATGACTGGTTTTCTGGCTCAGGGTCACATATATGCAATATGCAATATGTATTTTATATACAATATGCAACATTTCATTCAAATGTTGCATAATGCTTAATTTTTAAAAAAAATAGCAAGCATCACAAAGTTTACACAAAATACAGGAAGTAGTACACTCGACGCAACCATAGGCTGTCAAATTGGTTCAAACTAAGGGCGAGCACATGCAACTAGAGTGCAATCCCTAGTGGGAGAATCAGACTCTATAAATAAGGAAGTCAGGCTAGTGGATCCGTGTCGTCCCTTTGAATCTTGTATAAACTCCCTGCTCGCTCTAAAGAGCCTTTTGGGAATCATCTAAGTGAGAATCAACTGTGTGTAGCATTTAGCATGAGCTCAAGTTTCTCGTTGTCACGATACACTGTCTTTTGTGTGTGATTAATCACTGTAAGATGCCCTGATGTTAAGATGTCCTTGTTTTTTTGAAAAAAAGCAAAGAGCAAATTGTGAAAAAAATTTCCTCATTCTAAACCGCTTTAACATAGATGACATGCACAGCCAGCTATATCTGCATCACTGTCCTCTGTTCATACCTGGGTAAAAACACACTCTCCACCACATAGAAGTCCTGCATGAGCACATCTCGGTCAGGTTTTGAGGTCAGATTCCCCACGGTGTAACCAATGCCAAGCTGGATAGCTCCTTTTAGGGCAGATGAAGTAGTCTGTAACAATATCAGTAATGAAAAGAAAAACAAATTTGCAGACTTAAGTCATTTCGAAACGATTTATTGAGATCATTTTTTTAGATGCACAAGACTAAACTCGCCTCCTAAATCTCCCTTGGTTAAACAAATGTCACTTGTGGGTCAAAACTCTTGAGCAAGGTTCACTGGAAGTATTAGATCAGCCACTGCATGAGTTTTGTCATGAAGTTTGTAGTCTTACAACACCGTAAAAGACTACAAATTTTGGAAAGTTTATTGACAGGATTCCGTCGATACCAACATTTACATTGTCAACATGCTGCACTTGTCATTGGAGACAATGAAAATAAAGTAAATGGAAAAAAGTCACTCATTCTTTACTCAAGAGGTGTTGGCAGACAATTAGTTGATCTTTTTTGTGTTGTATCAACAAGCAGTGACACACTGATGTAATAAGTAAAGTACACAGTCATTGAATCTGAGGTTCTACCTTGAAAAATTCACTGACAAGTAAGCAGAGTATTTTTAGTTTTGTTATTCATATATGTCTATATATGTACTTTGTTTACTGTATTATAATTTTTTGTAATTTGGTATATTTAGTCCATTTGCTATAAATATATATACAGTTGAAAGTCAAAAGTTTACATACTGTACGCCTTATTTTACCAAAATAGCAGGAATCATACAAAATGCATGGTATTTTTTGTTTAGTACTAATCTGAATAAGATATTTCAGGTAAAAGATGTTTAAATATAGTCCACAAGAGAAAATAATAGTTAAATTTATAAAAATGGGCCTGTTCAACAATTTACATACACTTAATTCTTAATACTGTGTTGTTACCTGAATGAGCCACAGCTGTTTTTTTTTTTATTTTTATCTATTTTTTTTTTTTGTGATAATTGTTCATGAGTGCCTTGTTTGAGCTGCACAGTTAAACTGCCTGCTGTTCTTCAGAAAAATCCTTCAGGTTCCACAAATTCTTTGATTTTTCAGCATTTTTGTGTATTTGAACCCTTTCCAACAATTTTGAGATCCATCTTTTCACTCAGGGACTCAACACAATGCATTAAGAACCGGGGGGTGAAAACTTTTTGAATTTGAAGATTAGGGTAAATTTAGCTTATTTTGTCTTCTGGCAAACATGTAAGTATCTTCTGTAGCCTCTGAGGGGTAGATAAAAAGTGAATATAAATAAAAAACAATTTACCTTTTTGTATGTTTTCTCTCTGCTGTTATTGCTTGACCCGCTGACTCCATTCTCATTGGCCGATGACATCTACATGAAGCATACATAAAGAGTTAAAAGTTAGACGAGTCTAGTTTCCAAGCATAAGCTAAGCCTATGTAAATAACATCCTCAGGCGCTGTCCAGCTGTAAACCATCGGATTTGCAAAGGAGCCCGACACGGACCACAGGATTTCCTGCCAGAGTAATAAAGTGGCTTGTAAATGCAGAAAATGTGTGGCTCTGCTCATAAAATATGATGCAATTAGGGTTTACCTTGTTTTAACTGAGAACACAGGTGTTAGTCTGCTGTTCAACGCTGCTGCTTGGCTCAGTCATGTGGACCGGATGGAAAGCAGAGGTCAGGGTCAGAATGGATGATCGTCCTGTCAACCAGAGCATAGGAACGGGTATGTTCTAGTTAGTGTGGCAGTGGTTAAAAAACCAGTGTAATGGCAAACAACAAACAAGATATATGGGGTGAATGTCATAAAAACCTGTCAAGGTCATATTTCAAATCCAAAAAGGGACATCAGATGCAAAATTCCCTTTTATATGGTGTTTGCATATAACTGTGTCTAAGCAGTGTGTGGACACAACCACCCTACAATGATAAAAAACCATTCAATCCTTTTTTTTAAAACCTCAAACATTTTCAATTATCAAGCTGTTTTGATTTTCTGAGCAGTATGATGTCATACTGATTAGGCTCCGCCCACAACCGGGACTGTCCTGTATTAGCATACTTCCTCCCTCAGCCAGTTGTGAACATAAGAGTCCACATTTTCTCCCGACATCAGAGCCCATGAGGATGCAGTGAATTAAGGTTTGTTTTTGATGGTAACGCGCCACCAAATACACAAAAAAGGGAAGAGAGGGGCGGGGTTAGCAGAGGCTCATTATTATTTAAAGAGACATGCACTGAAACGGGTCACCGTTATTGACAATTTAAAAAGGATGTCGTTTTACACGACCATTGAGGAATTTTAACCAAAAACATGCTGCAGACATTTCACAAAGATCCTAAACAATCCAGTGAATCCAAGGAATACCAATTTGTGGAAGATTTAAAAAGATTTTTTGTTGTTTAAATACTGTGTTATACTTGTGATTATTTTAATTTGTATTTTATAATTTTTATTGATTGTTATTAATGTGTACTTTTATTGATGTGTTATTAAATTAATAAATTCCATTTAAAATGTACATTTACATGAATACATTCCATTTAAAACACATATTATTACATTTATATATATGTATATAAATATTTAAAAAGTTATTTTAAATTGTAGTAATATATATATATATATATATATATATATATATATATATNATTATTACATTTATATATATGTATATAAATATTTAAAAAGTTATTTTAAATTGTAGTAATATATATATATATATATATATATATATATATATATTACAATATATTAAAATAATTTTAAATTGTATCAATATTTTATATTAGTACTCTTTTGCTGTATTTTTTTAGAGCTGCAAAACGATTAGTCGCAATTTATCGATTCAAAATAAAAGTTTATCTTTGCATACTATGTGTGTGTACTGTGTGTATTATCTATATATAAATACACACACACATGTATATATTAAGGAAAAATATGTTCGATTTACATGTAAAATATTTATATATATTATAAATTTGTGTTTATGTACAAATACATGTAATGCATACAAAATTTTTTTAGAATATATACATATATGTGTTTGTATTTATAAATACATAATAAATATACAAAGTACACACATATATAGTATGCAAACATAAACTTTTATTTTGAATCGATTAATCGCAACTAATCGTTTTGCAGCTCTAGTATTCTTTTTAAATAAATGCATCCTGTTTAGCATAAGAGACTTCACTCAAAATCTTATCGACCCCAGACTTTTAACCAGTAGTGTATTTTATATTGAAAATATTTGAAATAATCTTAAAATATTGGAAAAAATTAAAATATATTAGACATGTGCATTATTGACTAATTAAGCTAAAATGACACAAGAGAGAGATAAAAATGTTGTTATATTTTGTTTGTAAAGCTAGTGGTGCAGAAACTACTTTTAGTAGCACTGTTAGTAGTTAATGAAAGATTGATTTCAGGTGTTCTCACTGAGACAATGCAGAAATGTTTTAAGTCGATCTTGTGACCACCTAAGTGTGTGTTTGCATCCACAGCACTGAATAAACGGTTGCATCGTAAAGTCAGCAGACAGAGTGCAGGGCCTCACAGTCGGTGTAAATAACAAATAATGGCCTTTCAGACTGTCTGCATAAACAAACGGCAAGACTGAGCCCTTATTCAGAGTCAAGAGCAGACTGTGACTCTACAGCATTCGTGCCATTCGCCCTGTGCCAGCATGTTGATATCGGTGGGCCTGCAGAGAGGTAAAGCACAGAGAAAGTGTGGATGTTTGCTCCTGATAACCAGCTGCTGTCTGAGGAGCGTCTAACACCTGCGTGTCACTTCGCCCTAAGACTGCTATCCAGATCTATTACACAATCCACTGTGAGCGAAAACAAGCCAGTAGAGCTCATGCAGAAACGCAACTTTCTTTTTGTGTCACGAACCACAAAACTGTTATTTATTATACGTCAATTTTATTTATTTATTTTGTATTTATTATACGTCAACACTGAAGGACAATCAAAACAAAGATTATAAAATATTACAAGGGAAAGGGCACATCACACGTCACAACATTTACTCATGGATCAGAGTTTAAATATATGCTTGATTGCTAGCTAAGATCAAATAACGTAATATGACACAAGACACCATGCATAAGAGTGATTTTACCATAGTTAAGGGGTCTAAAATGATTGTCTTGGGGATTTTTGCTATTACAAAAAAAAATAATAATACTTTTTACACATTGTGGGTCAAATGACATTCAAAAGTTAACTTTTATGCTTATCAAGACTGGATTTATTTGATCAAAAATACAGTAAAAACAGTAATATGAAATATTAGATTTAAAATAACTAATAATAATTCTATTTAAATATATTTTAAGATTTTTTTTTTCTCCAGTTTGAGTGTCACATGATCCTTCAGAAATCATTCTAAATATGCTGATATGCTGTTTAATAAACATTTATTTAAATTAGAAATCTTTTATAACATTATAAATGTCTTTACTGTCACTATTGATCAATTTAATGCATCCTTGCTACAAAAAGTATTCATTTTAAAAAAGAATCCTACTGACTCTGAATTTTTAAACGACAGTGTGTCTTTATATATATACGTGAGTAACTGCTATTACGATAAAGCCATATCATTATATAAGCAGTGTCAATATACAGATGATTTATTGATGCGCGGGTCAATATTTAACTGTCTTAGAAATGACTAAACAAACATCAGCAAAGCAACTTATGCAAGTCACAGTAACGTTCGCCTGAACTGGACGCCCAGATCATCATAATCCCTTGTAATATAATCCTAAAGTTTAACATACTGCATATGACGTTCTTCTATAACCCAGTTAAGAACAATAGTCCCATTGTAAGAAGCACAAACAAATTATGTTGCACTGACAGTGGAAAAGACATGGATCGTGAAGTGCTCTCAGAAGAGGCAAGTGCCCTTTAAAGGTATTAAAGATATGTGACCATGTGCCAGACATTAGGAGGACAGAGAACAGAAAAACACTTTTGTTTCTATCATCATAACACTTTAAAAACCTGTCCTCACTTTCTCTCACTCTATCTATCTCTTCTTCTCGCTCTTTCTTCTCTTTGTGGTTGCTATGAGTCCAGGTTCAGTGCTTGTAAACAAACAGTGGCCGTGTCCACAACAGGCAATGAGGGGCACACGTACCCCCGATTATTCCAATTGGTTTGACCGGTACAATTAATAAACCCAATCAGCTCGGGCTACTAATTGGGAAGAATCTCAACATTTGTATCAACCATTCAAGTTTCCAAGGATATAGAAGAATGAGAAACTAAGTAAGAATAAGAAACTAATTACAAGCAATAGGACAAAAAAAACTACAGTAGAAAAAAATGAATAAGAAATACTACATACATTGTATAAAGCAATCAAATGTATAAAGACACTGGTTCCCCTGGTAAAAATTGCTTTCTGAAGAGTAAAATTAGCATTTTTGGTGGGGTTCCTACGACGGCGTTTTAGTGCCACGTTAAAAAAATAACCTATGAATAACCTAAAAATAAATTATGAGAATAAAGCCGAAATGTTTTGAGAATAAAGTCAAAATTACGAGAATAAAGTCGAAATATTTAGAGAATAAAGTCAAAATTGTTTCGAGAATAAAGTCGAAATATTTTGAAAATAAAGTTGAAATTACGAGAATAAAGCTGAAATATTCCAAGAATAAAGTCGAAATTATTTCGAAAATAAAGCAAAAATGTTTCAAGAATAAAGTCAAAATATTTTGAGAAAAAAGTTGAAATGTTTCAAAAATAAAGCCAAAATGTTTTGAGAATAAAGTTGAATTGTTTCGAAAATAAAGTTTAAATGTTTCGAGAATAAAGTCGAAATTACGAGAACGAAGTCAAAATGTTTAGAGAATAAAGCAAAATTGTTTCAAGAATAAAGTTGAAATATTTTGAGAATAACGTTGAAATTACAAGAATAAAGTCAAAATTACGAGATTTAAATCGTAGCAATTAAAGTTATAATATTTTGAGAGTAACCAGCACATGCAAATTACCCGGATTGCAAGCACTGGGAGAAGTTGCCAGGCCACTGGAATTTATTTTAATATTTGTGGAATTATTAGCAGAAATCATACCATGTGTTATACTCACAGGGAAAGAGTGCTTGGAAATAACATTTCATGTCTTCCATTGCATTCATATTAGGCCTATTTGCAGTGCACCAGCCACCTAGTAATAGCAATAAGCTTTGTGCTTTTGGTACTTTTAATATAAAACAAAGTCTAGCTTTCAAAATCTGTCAGTTTTATAGCGAAATACAAACAATATGTCTTGCAATAGTGTTTTTTCGCTCTTTAATGTGGCGGGACAGATCATTGTGTTTATGTGAATGATTACAATGAGGCATTTGTTATATTATATTATACTGTTTTCTTTTTGAAAATTCCACCACCTACTCCGCAAAAACGTCTGTGGCATCAGATCTTTCATTCCTCATATGTATTTAATTGAAAACAACAATAAAAAGGTTGAAGTGGATGCCAATTCGTTAACACAAGTGATATAGGCCTATAAATGTCTGTTCACAAGTAGTTTTTTTTCACGGTATAATACAGTAAATGCTTGGAAATAATATTTAACGTCTTACTTTCATTATTTGTAGCGTATGACTGATTCGCATGCCGCATAAACTACAGTGATCTGTTCCGCCACATTAAAGAGTGTGAAAAAACATTATTGTAATAGACATATTGTTTGTATTTCGCTATAAATCTGAAAGAATTTGAAAGCTGAGACACTGGAATATCTCCCAGATGCTCCCAGTCATTTGCATGGAAAAAGACTAGAATATACTCTCAAAATATTATAACTTTAATCTTGTAAGTGCAACAAATTAATTCTCCTAATTTTGACTTTATTCTCAAAATATTTTTACTTTATTCTCGAAACATTTAGACTTTATTCTCAAAACACTTTGACTTTATTCTCATAATTTTGACTTTATTCTCAAAACATTTAGACTTTATTCTCACAATTTTGACTTTATTGTTGAAATATTTCAATTTAATTCTCAAAATATTCCAAGTTTATTCTTGTAATTTCGACTTTATTTCCAAAACTTTTTTACTTGATTTTCATAATTTCGACTTTATTCGTTATTCTCGTAACATTTTGACTTTATTCTGGTAATATTTCAACTTTATTCTGGTAATATTTTGACTTTATTCTCAAAATATTACGACTTTAATCTCGTAATGTTGGATTTTTTTTTAACGTGCCACTAAAACGCCGTAAAAAAAAAAAATTGAGGGGATAAATATCACATTATTGTAATCGCTTAAACTCGAGGACATTAAAATATCCCAAAACTGGCGCTCAGTATCAGCCTCTCAGACAGCGCACGGTATATAGCTGCTGATTCCTTATCGATGCGTTTTAACTTAGCATCACTTGTTTTTAAAAATGAGTGCAAACGTAGCACATCAACATCACGTGAGCATGTAACCACGATAAAGAGGATAGTTCAAAATCTTTACAAATTAAATCTTCTTCCATTAAATAGTGTCTACCGATATATTGCCCACTCCTATAAAGAAATTATTTCAGATCTTTAGATCTCAGCCTGACACATTATATGTATGCAATGTATCCTAAGAGAAAAATAATATTAGATGCAAAAAAAACTACAATTTTACAACATTACTTATGACAATTTAGCATAAACGCATGTTTATATTTCGCCTTGCTGATGTTGTGCAGTTGTGCCAATTCTGTTTACTTCTAAATGTTATTTTAAAATTGAAACTCCACTTTTAACTTTTTAAAAGAATTATTTATAAGCAAGGTGGTCAAAATTCCATGTCTGTTCATTTTAATTGAGGGCTTAAAGCTAGAGAACAGGATTAGGAGCATATCCAACAAGGCACAGGCCTCACAGATGCGCTCTTTGTTCTGACTGGAGGTTCTTTCTTCAGTTTGCTAATTGGATACAGTGACAATTATTACATAACTGGCTTAGTGTGGTGTTTGAAGGTTTCCTGCTCAAAGCTGTAATTGGATATGATGTTATTAAAGGTATTTTAGAAGAATTAGTTGAACTTGGGCAATATGCACAGTTTCACATGAGTACAATGAAACTGTAAATACTAATTATTGCTGTACAGATATAGTCAGTGGGCACAGCCCAGTCCTCACTGGTTGTCAGAAGCAGAAAATGAAGAGGAATATCCAAAGAAGACTTGGCTATTTTCATAAAAGTCTATTTTTTTGCTCTTAAGATAAGCAGTCAGTCAAGGATTACTAGAAACTTCCATGCAAGTGTGTTTGGGGCAGGGTGGAGCTAAACTCTGCAGGACATTGGCCCTCCAGAAGCAGGACTGAAAACTTCTGCATTAGGGCATCCTCTCTCTGTCATTTCCAGTCCTCTCAGCAAAAAAAAATATTTTTATTCGGCAAAGTTGTAGAGCTTATCTTAGACCTTTTAGGAGCAGCAGGGGAGTGTCAAAAGGAGGAAGTGTGAGATAAAGAAAGGGTGCGACGAGTAAACGAAAGGGATGACATTCAGGCTACACTACACTATTTACTATTCCGAGCAAGTTCAACTCAGCATGAGCGCAGCAATGTGAGCCAGGTGATCAAGCGGACCAACTGCTGAAAGACTCAACTCGTGGCAAGGGCAGAGCGATTAGCTGTGGAAGTCAAACTAGAGAAAAGACAAGAAAAACGAAAAGCAGAGAGGTGAAACAGCTTAAGAAAGAGGCCACAAACATACTTTACGCAAGCATTTAGGCAAGGGTCGCAGTACTCGAGGGGGCAATAGAGTTACCTTCTCTGTGCCATCCAACGAAATGTGGTACACTGTGTCCTAATTAAGTTTGGGAACAAAAAATCATTTTACATTTTTTAACAACACTTCCACCAATGCGCCCTGTAGTAAAATACTTAGACATGTTTTCTGGCAACGTAACATTGGTACTGAATCCACAGCACAACCATTGTACTAAGATTTCCAGTTGTTTCTTTTGAATTAAAAACATACAGTGCAACCAGAGTAGTTTGATTCTCCAAAGAATAACTCTAATGAGCCTGTTCTTTTAAGTGAATCTTTTAAGCATAGTATGTGTAGTCTTACTTCAAGATGAATGAATCTTATGAGCTTGTTCTTTTAAGCAAATCAATCACATGCAGCATACTTGGTGCAGTCCGATTCAAAAATGAATGGCTCTAATGAACTGGTTCTTTTTAGTGACTCAAACACATATATTTATCCTGTGTGGTCCAATTCTTGAACCAATGATTCTTATGAGTTGGTTCTTTTTAGTGAATCAAACACATACACAGAATCCTCAATGAATTACTTCTTCAATGAATTACACTTACGAGTCTGTTTTTTGGTAGCGAATCAAACACATACTGCGCATCCTGTGAAGTCTGATTCAGGAATGATTTACTCATATGAACTGGTTCTTTTTAGTGAATCAGACACATGCAGCATACTCAGTGTAGTCTGATTCAAAAATGAATTACTCTAATGAACCGGTTCATTTTAGTGAATCAAACACACACACTGCATCTTGTGAAGTCTGATTCTTTAACAAAAGACTCTTAGGAGTTGGTTCTTTTTAGTGAATCAAACATATACACAGAATCCTCTATAGTCCAATTCTCCAATGAATGACTCTTATGAGTCAGTTTTTAAGTGAATCAAACATATACTGCGCATCCTGTGTAGTCTGATTCAGGAACAAGCTACTCATATGAACCGGGTCTTTTAAGTGAATCAAATAGATGCAGCATATTTGGTGTAGTCCAATTCAAAAACAAATGACTCTAACAAACCAGTCCATTTTAGTGAATCATACACATATGCAGAATACGCTGTAGTCCAAATCTCAGACAAATGACACTTATGCGTCAGGTTTTTTTAGTGAATCAAACACAAATAGTCAGATTCTTGAATGAATGACTCTTGTGAGCTAGTTCTTTTTAGTGAATCAAACAGATGCAGCATATTCGGTGTAGTACAATTCCGAAACAAATGACTCTAATGAGTCGGTTATTTTTAGTGAGTCAAACTCTTACACTGCTTCCAGTGTAGTCTGATACAAAAACAAATGATTCTAATGAGTTGGTTCTTTTTAGTGAACACAGAATCCTCCACAGTCCAAATTTCCAATGAATGACACATAGGAGTCTGATTCAAGAACGAGTTACTCATATGAACTGGTTCTTTTAAGTGAATCAAACACATGCAGCATATTCAGTGTAGTCCAATTCAAAAACAAATGTCTCTAACAAACCAGTTCATTTTAGTGAATCAAAACACATACGCTGCATCCTGTGTAGTCTGATTCTTGAACCAATGACTCGTTTGAGTTGGTTCTTGATTCAGTGAATCAAACACATACTGTGCATTCTGTATAGTCCGATTCCGGAATGAGCTATTTATATGAACTGGTTCTTTTAAGTGAATTAAACAAATACAGCACATCTGGTGCACTTTGATTCCAGAATGAATGATTCTTATAATTCAGTTCTTTTTGGTGAATTAAATACACACAAAGCTTACAACCTACAGACAATTATGCAAATATTAGGCGCCCCTTGCAGCAGCACGTACTTGTGTGTTATGAAATTATCTATTTATCTGTATGCTTTATGTACTTGCATATAGTAGGCCTACGTTTCTGACTAAAATATAAAGGATCAAATCCTCTGCAGGGATGATCCTCATAAAAAAAAAATGAATTACTCTCCTGGGATAAAACAAAACTGTTTTGAAAGCTAATGAGCCATAACTGGGCCATGAAAAGTACATGTCCACCACAGGCACATAATACGCCTCTTTATGCACTTTTATCACACTGCTATCTGATAATGGTGTACCCAGGATGGAGTTGGACCCGCTGCTTCACTCTCACTCTGGCTGAGGTCCAGCCCTGTGATAAGAAAACCATTATGCACTTCCCTTTACTGTGCCTGTTAAGTCATCGCATGTTGCAGACAGGAAGTTGTGAAGCACCCATGGAATTAAATGACCTCTGTAATACTTTGGGTTGAATCAGCACATACGGCCATAACCATTCCATGGAATCTTCAGTAGTAGTCAGTACTTTCAAAATTTTATGTTGGTCATAATCCAGCTGCTGCTGTAGATCAACATTAAACACTTCAAGTGCGCGTAATTTCCATTGCATATGACATATGGAAAACATTTCCAAGTTCTCTCAGGTTGTTGCGGGGATTTGCTTATAGAAAGGCGAATGGTATATGAGATGTTTGAACCTGATCATAAGACTCATAGCATGGTAACTAAAACAAAAGGCCCCGTGACCAAGCCCCGTCCATGCAGGGGACATACAACTCCCTCAGAATGTATTTGACAATAAGAGCCTTTCCAGGAGCCTGTTGTTGCCCGCTGGGGACACGTTGCCATTGGAAGCGATTGATGCTGTTTTTGAAAATCAAAAGAACAGGATATGCATGTCTAGATTCCATTGTTATTATGAAACCAGCCAGATCAACAACATCGCCTGCAGTTCCGCTCGTCTCTCCCCCACAGTGCCTCCAAACAGTTAACACGCATTGCTCTCTGACATTTAACACTAAATGTGAGAATGTTGCTTCAGTCCTACACATAAAGTAGCCAATCGCTACAACAAGCTCATTGACAGGCCATTAAGGGCAGGGTGGGATCGCCCTCCCACTCTAGTCTGAGTAATCGCTTTGCACTTTTAACAGGGAGATATATAGTGGTGCTTGCAAATGCAATTAGGGATTGCTCACACAAGACCCTGGTAATGGTCTCAAGTTTCTTAAAAGTCTAACATATTTTAACTTGAGCGCCACATTTTTGGAACATTTTGTCATGCGTGAGATTCTGCAAAAGATGCAAATGCAATGGTCAAACACATATATCTAGTGTGTTTTCATAGAAAAACTATCAAAAAAGTAGCATCACTAAATTAGCATTAAATTAGCAAATAGTATCACTGAACAGAATTACAAAAATGTAACAGGTAAAAGATTTAAACAGAAAAAAATATCACTTTTAAATTTTATATATCGCAGTTCTGACTTTATGACACGCAATTGCAAGTTATTAAGTCGCAATTCTGAGAACATATCAGTCTTTTTTTCCCCTTAGAAGTGGACTTTATAACTCACAACTACAAGTTTATCAGAATAGTGAGATATAAAGTCAGAATTGCAGGATATAAAAAATTGTCACAATAAATTGAGTTTATATATCACAATTCTGACATTATTTCTTGCAACTGTAAGTTTATTTTCTGCAAAATTGACTTTACAACTCGAAATTGCAAGTTCATATATCACAATTCTGGGAAAAAGAGTCAGAATTAAGATACAAACTCGCATTTGCAAGACAGAAGTCAAAATTGCGAGTTTATATATCACAATTCTGAGAAAAAAGCCAGAATTGTGAGTTTATATCTTACAATTCTGACATTAATTCTCGCTACTCCGACTTTATAACTTAGAATTGTGAGTTTATATGTTGCAATTTTGACATTATTTCTTGCAATTGTAAGTTTATTTTCTGCAAATCTGACTTTATATCTTGCTATTAACTTTATAACTCAAAATTGCGAGTTTATATATCACAATTCTGAGAAAAAAGCCAGAATTGCGAGTTTATATCTTACAATTCTGACATTATTTCTCGCTATTCTGATTTTATAACTTAGAATTGTGAGTTTATATGTTGCACTTCTGACATTATTTCTCGCAATTGTAAGTTTATATCCCGCAATTTTAACTTTATATCATGCTATTCTGACTTCAGAACGTAAACTTGCGAGTTTATATATCACAATTCTGAGAAAAAAGTCAGAACTGTGAATTTATATCTCTCAATTCTGTCTTTATATCTCACTATTCTGACTTGATATTTCGCTATTCTGACTTTATAACTCAAAATTGCGAGTTTATATATCACAATTCGGAGAAAAAAGTCAGAATTGCGAGTTTGTATCACACAGTTCTGAGAAAAAAAACAGAATTGTGAGTTTATATCCTGCAATTTTAACTTTATATCTTGCTATTCTGACTTCATAACTTAAACTTGTGAGTTTATATATCACAATTCTGAGGAAAAAAGTCAGAACTGCGAGATAAAAACTTGCATTTGTAAGAAAAAAGGTTTATATCTCACAATTCTGACTTTATTTCTCACTATTTTGAGTATATAAGTATATAACTTTTGAGTATATAACTCACTATATGAGTTTATATCTTGCAAATCTAACTTTGTTTCTCGCATTGTGAGTTTATATCCCGCAATTCTGACATTATATCTCACTATTCTGACTTTATAACTCAAAATTGTGAGTTTATATATATCACAATTCCAAGAAAAAAGTCAGAATTGCGAGTTTGTATCACGCAATTTGGAGAGAAAAAAAAGTTGTTTTTTTTTTTTTTTTTTAATTCAGTGGCGTAATTTATTCAGGGGCTTCCATAGTTTTGAGTCTGAGTTTGTTAATGGTATATATTTTTTTGGAAGCCATCTGTTTGCATTATTTTTACTGCATTATTTGCATTTTTTTTAGTCAGGATAGACAGTGGAATTCGTAATGAAAACTACAATACCCATGATTCTGTACAAAAGATTGCATCAATCAGAGCGTGAGAGAGTATATTTTAAAATATATAAAAAATATATTAAATATATTGTTAAAATATACTGTTTCTATAGACCTATAAACATCAACTTACTGTAAAATGATATAATGATAAAAAATGTTTTCTATTCTAGCATTGTTTTTAATTCGATTGTCATTCCTAGTGCTTCATGGAATTGTAGTTCTTTACCTCAATAAAGTGCCTTCATCTTGTCTGATTTTCACATACTTTTTTGCTTCAAATAAAATGTAGTGATTCACCTTTTGGCTGGGTATAATAATTTATAATGCTTTAGCAAAGATATTTTTTTTTGGATCCTATTGCAACAAATACTTCCAGAAAGAACACTAAAAAGTGGGCAGGCACTAATGCACTCTATTCTGACTGTGAGTTTTATATATACTGCATGGCTTTCAAAGGAGAGATGGTTGTCTAATGTAGGCAGTACATTTCTCTGATCTTGTCAGTGGATCAAGAACTATTTAACCATCTATGTTATTATTTTCAGTAAGTATAGCATTTACATATGGTGTATTAAAACATAAAGCAATCACAACACAAGCTATTATTGTCGCATTTTAAATAAAAGAAGACATATTCAGGGTCAGCAGCATTCAAGAATGCATTTCATTATGCTTTTACAAATGTCACAAGACACAAGTGAGCATGACCGCCTGCTAAATAGCCTACAGGCTGAAACAACCTCAGGGAATACGGTTATGTAACGTGTCAAATTAAAAAAACGCACATTTTTCTATGGTTCAACGGGAGAAATGTCCTTTGCCTTCCATTGACGTAAGCTAGCATTAGAGTCATAATTAACTAAATCATCTATGTTTATAGTCAGGAACATTGTGACATTGACTGATCTGTAGTCGTTCAGTCTAAAGGGGTTCTTGTCTCGTCAAACTTTGGCTCAGGCATGCATTATCACAGGTTTGTTATGCAATTCTTTAAGTGAGAGCTACACACAGGTGTACAAGGAAAGATGACAGTGGATGTGTTTTTGTAGACGCTCATTTGCATCTGCTGATTTTCCATTCAAAAGCACTGGCTTGATAACCTTCAGCAGTGAGGGACGCATGAAAGACTAAGGAACGTGAAATCCTACGCAAAAAAAAAAAGTCTTTCAACTCTCTTTAAATAATATAACCTACACTGATGAATGAATCAACACAAAAGCGGTATCTGAAGTGGTATATTTACTATAATAAGGTGCATGGAAGCACTATAAATAGATTTACATAAAATTATAATTGCAGAAATATTGTTAAAGCAATTTTAGATATAATATTAAAACAATTACAAATAAATTATATTAAAATCTTACACTAAATAAATTATATATTGTACAAATTATTTAATATTAAAATATTAAATTAAATAAATGATTTTAAATAAAAATATTTTTTAAATAATTTTAAATAAATAAAAATAAAAATGTAAAATTAAACAAATAATTACAAATGCATTCATCTAAATTCATAAAAAATATTAAATGCATTAAAAAAAAAGTTTAAACCAGCACTGATGCTGCATTTCTTTTACATAGAACCAAAACAGCATCGCAGCTTCCACTTATAGTGGAGCTGAAGTGGGTCAAAGCTGTATATTTGAGTATGATTTTTATTCTGCTTTGCATCTTTATACAGATTTTGAATATGCACAGAGCCTGACCATAGCAGTCTTAACTAGGCTGTGTAAAGGTGCCTTAAATAACACATAAGAATATAATTTAATATTTTCTGTCCTAAAACTTCTTCTACAAGTGAAAAGTTCACCATCAAATCCCCCACTATAGGTGTAATAATGATGATGGTGGCATAACCCAGCCTGAGAGATGATTTTACACATCAAAAGAAAATACCACGTCACAACCCATCTGAGCTCTTCTGTACTGATCTAAGAGCAGCTTAGTTAACATAAACTCTGATCTTTTTTCTTATGCTGATATAAGAGCTGGTAAATCTGCTATGGGTCAGCCACTGTCTTGGCTGTCTGCAGTCTGAATACTAGGGAGGAATGTAGCATGCCACTGTGGGAGCAATAAAAAAATGTGCATGGGAGTGAGACCGCTGGTCACGACTGCTGTTCATCATTCAGCTGCAGCTTTGAAAGGCTCCAGAAAGATTAAAAATGAAATGAAATGATGTGGCTTACTGATCTGATTCTGACAGAGAACTGGGATACGGATGAAACATGTCTGTAAACAGAACATGAAGTACTTTTTGCATTAATCCACAACACATTTGCATGGGTTGCATGTGCAATCAACTTTTTTAATTTACGTCTTTAGTCAGAGATATTACAGATACATCTATCAATATATATATATATATATATATAATAATAATATATATAATGAAATTTTACCAAAAAAGAAAACCTTGAGCTCTTGATGCATACAGAAAATATGTACAGTATACATACTACATACTGCAAAAATAGTAGACAGTTATATTAATATACTATTCTGAACATACCTCATATTTTCGTTATATGTAAACAAGCAAAACCTGCCACCGAGGTATTCTGCACAACATAAGAGCACAAAAGTGCCAGCATCAGACAAACTTCTGATACAGAATTATGCAGTTTAGTACTGCTGCAGAAGGCTTTTGGGAACAGCCACCTGGAAAAGGATCTGCGCAAGAGACACTGAGCTTCAATTAAAGAGACCGCGGCTACAAATACTGGAGGAATATTTCTTCTTCCTCTCATTGTTCTTTGCTGTCATGCAGTTTCGTGCCTCCAGGTACAAAGCTTGTCCAAACAACTGTCCAGTCAGGGTTATTTTCAACGTGGGTAAAAGTTATGAGGCTTTTCTCGTAACCTCATTTGATCTATTAGACTGCAAACAATAACATGAACATGAAATATGTTCTTTATGGATTTTCTCAACACATATGTGACCCTGGACCACAAATGCAGGCTTAAGTAGCACGGGTATATTTGTAGCAATAGCCAACAACATGGTTCAAAATCATCATTTTTTTAATACCAAAAATTATTAGGATATTAAGTAAAGATCAAGTTCAATGAAGATATTTTGTAAATTTCCTACAATAAATATATCAAAACTTATTTTTTGATTAGTAATATGCATTGCTAAGAACTTCATTTGGACAACTTCAAAGGTGACTTTCTCAATATTTTGATTTTTTTGCAGATTCCAGATCTAAAAATGTAAAAAAAAATGACCCTTATGACTGAAAGACCAGTCTATATTCAATCTGGACAGTTTGAAATAACATAAATATGCAGTTTTTCCATATATACAGTGATTCTGAACTACCAAATAAATATTGACAATATGACAGAAATGTAATTCTTGTGTTCAATCCCACGGACATCATAAAAGTTCAATCAATATTAGGGCTAACTGTCACACTTCTAGTCAGTATTTCTCAGTTTATGCTGATTTTTACAAGATTTTGTCTGTATATGCACATATTAACTAGAAAAAGGCTATTTAACATTTTCACTGTTATTGCTCAGAGACAAATGATACAATTCACTGAACACAGATTAACCTTTTGTGCCAATATAGTTACAGAAATTTGACCCTTTAGACAACTTCCCATGTGACAACTAACCCCGGTCCCCCTGTGTTTGTACAGAATATTTATATCAAAAACGTTTAAAAGAGTAATAAAATGATTTTTGACAGAGTTTTCTGTACAGACAGTGCACTAGGTTTTAAGATGCAGTCAGCACATTTACAAGACTTCGTAATATTTCTGAGTAAACACTTCCCTGCAATATTACGTAATTTTGCCACTCTTAAACAGTAAGAGCCTAAAAGACAAACTCTTAAAATGTAAAAATAGTCTGTTATGATTTTGTAATGAACAAATAGGCTATAAGGATAAAATCTGAGTTTATTATTTTTTTTTATTGGCTGCTATGTTATTTAAAGTTTTTCTATATGCGTACTCATAGAAATATGCATAGGTGAAACATAATTAAACACATATGTCACATATGACGTCTTGACTATACTGTATGAGTGCGGAAGAACACACCGCTGAACTGACACAGGTGTATGTCCATCTGACAGGTTCAGACAGGTTACATCGCAATAAACATATTTTTAAAAATATCCTACCTGTATATATGTCTTTTTGGGCGGAGGTCTGTCTTGCTTTCGGAGAGAGGGAGAGAGATTTGAGTACACACTGATATTCCGAGACTTGTAGTGTTTTGCTCACTAGAGGTAAGTGTACCCAGTGTCCCTCTACTTTGTGGAATCGTTAATGAAGGCGACTGAAGTCATACGGCAGCGAGTCTCCGCCTCCTCCTGCACTTTAGAGAAATACCTTTCATTCCAATAATGCCAACACGCTTTCTTTGGTGCCATCTAGTGGTTGAAGGTGATATCTATCTATCTATCTATCTATCTATCTATCTATCTATCTATCTATCTATCTATCTATCTATCTATCTATCTATCTATCCAAGAATAACATAAATTGTTTTTAAAGTAATAAAAATGCTAATTTTTTCTACCAGTCAAAAGATTTGTGATGTTTTTTTAATTAGTTTCTTATACTCAACAAGCCTGCATTTATTTGATCCAAAGTACAGCAAAAGCAGTAATATCGTGAATTATTTTTAGTATTTCAAATAACTGTAATGTAATGTAAATGTAATTTATTGCTGTGATTTCAAAGCTGAAATTTAGCATATTACTCCAGTCACATGGACCTTCAGAAATCATTCTAATATTCTGATTTCTGCTCAAAAATATGTCTTATTATTATTATTATTATGTTGAAAACAACTGAGTAAAATTTTTTCACTTTCTTTGATGAATAGAAAGTTCAGAGGAACAGCATTTATCTAAAATAGAAATCTTTTGTAACATTAAAAATGATTTTTTTAAAATACTTTTTGATTCATTTAAAGCATCCTAGCTAAAAAAATATATATTATTTTCTATAATTTATCTCCTTTGATCTTTCTATTAATCAAAGAGAAACTCTCAACTGTTTAAATTTCCTTATGATAATAATAATAAATAATGTTTTTTTTAATAATTAAAAAAAAAGCAAATCAGCATATTAGAATGATTTCTGAAGGATCATGTGAAACTGAAGACTGGAGTAATGATGCTAAAAATTCAGCTTTGAAATCACAGAAATAAATTACATTTTAAAATATATTTAAATCGTAAAAATATCACATACGGCTTGGTGAGCAGAAGAGACTTATTAAAAAAAAAAAAAAAAAAAAAACATTAAAAATATTACTGTTCAAAAACTTTCGACAGGTAGTGTACAAATTACCGTTATAGGAAATGAGCCAAATCGATTGAGAAAACAATAATAACGAAAATGTTCCTGAATAAAACAGACTTTTATTTTGTTGGGACCTGTATTTTGAAATGTCACGAAGACTGTCGAAGCGGCATATGCAATCAGACTGACTAGCCGGAGACTTCCATCCTTTTAGGAGCTATGTCAAGGTTAACTAACAAGTCTCATTGTCTTTATCTACTGAGCTTGAGCTACAGATGGAAATGTCACCAACAAGCCCCCAGACTGTCAACAATGAGAAGTGGACTTGAAGTGAGTGAGTTGTAAACGTTTACGGCTGGTTAGCATGACTGAACTGTCAATCTTCGCCATGGCAGGTTATGATGAGATGTGTGCCTGTTGTTATAGACTCTTTATTTGTCCCTTTTTTATTATATAGAGAGACAAATCTATTATATATAATCGTGAGATATGGACAGACATGACACAGACAATTTTATTGGCTAGATATATTTAGGTGCATTGATTCTAGTCTTTCATGCTGAATTGTAGTCCAGTTTCGATAACCTTAATTAGTTGTAGTTTTCTGTTTTAGTTTGTCTTAATTTGCGTGATTCAAAAGTGTTTTGTTTGTGTCCTATTTGTTTTAGTCAATATGTGGTGGCAGATATAGGAGTATTTCTTCAGCACAGACAGTCACAAGGACCAATGTATGTGGAGGACATTCACAGGTAATTAAAACAGATCTTGTCTTTTTACGTTTAAGTAAAAGATAGAACATTTATATACAGCATTTTACCTTTCATCTATACTAGAACAGGAAGGGATTACGGTATAATGAAAACATAGACAAAGGAAAAGTGAAAGTTTAAAAAAAAACTCTATGCTTTCACTTTTCCTATGTCTGTGCTTTCATTATTCCTTAATCCCTTCCTGTTCTAGCTTTTACTGTTTTGAACAATGACCGAAACCTTGCATTTTTGGCATTTCTTGTTTATTACCATCCTATGATGAATCGCTTGTTGTATTCCTCAACTGTAAAATTGCTTTGGATGAAATTGTCTGCTATATAAATAAATGTGCACTACCAGTCAAAAGTTTTTGAACGGTAAGATTTTTTATATTTTTTTAAGAAGTCAAAAGAGCAAAAACATTCAAATTTTTAAATATTTTTATTATTTAAAATAACTCTTTTCTATTTTAATATATTTTAATATGTAATTTATTCCTGTAATCAAAGATCAATTTTCAGCATCATTACTCCAATCTTCAGTGTCACATGATCCTTCAGAATTCATTCTAATATGCTGATTTGCTTTTTAAGAAACCTTTGTTATTATTAATATTATTATTATTTAAAACAGTTGAGTACATTTTTTTTTAGGAATTTTTGATTAATAGAAAGATCCAAAGATCAGTATAAGTTTTTGGGGGAAAGAAATTATAGAAATTAATACTTTTATTTAGCAAGGATGCTTTAAATTAATGATAAAGACATTTATAATGTTACAGAGATTCCTGTTTCAGATAAATGCTGTTCTGCTGAACTTTCTATTCATTAAGGAAACCTGAAAAAATTCTACTGAACTGTTTTCAACATAATAATAAAAGTTTTTGAGCTGCAAATCAGAATATTGGAATGATTTCTGAAGGATCATGTCATTGGAGCAATGATGCTAAAAATCACAGAAATATATTACATTTTAGAATATATTCAAATAGAAAACAGTTATTTTAAATAGTAAAAATATTTCAAAATTACTTTTGATCAAATAAATGCAGGCTTGGTAAAACTTCTTTAAAAAAAACATTAAAAATCTTAATGCTCAAAAACTTTTGACTGGTAGTGTAAATGTTTCAAATGAAGTGTCAACATGTCTAAAAGTTTACATTAACGTCTTTTACCCAACTGATATTTAAATATTTTCAAGTGGTTCGATTGGATTCTGAAGAAGAGAGAACTCCATTTAAGCACACCGCTTGGAGAAAAAAAGGCACTTCAGTTCAGGTAAATAGTGCTCACTGAAGTTTAATCTTAAAGTTTAATCACTGACAGAGCACAATATTTGCAATATACCTTTTTAATTTATTATGCAATAAGATATACCAGTTGTGATTTACAGTTATAATTGCAGAGCATAATATTTTTAGTATTCCTTGTACTTTCATTATGCAGTGAGATATACAAGTTATGATTTATCACTGTGTTGGGGAGGGTTTGTTTATTGTAAGATTGTTGTTCAGGTAATTGTAATTTTCTATGTTGTATTTTTTTTGTGTTAAAAAAAGTTCCCTGCCTTCATGTTTTTTATCGCCCACATTCAAATAATGACTATCTAAATAACCAGTCAAACCACAAAAGCGAAATAATAATAATAATAATAATAACACAACAACTATTAATGAACCACTAAATGTTCTCATTTATTATTGACACATTAGCATCATGTTCACTAGTATCTTGCAATGATTGGAAACTATTATTGCCTTAACATGCACAGTGATTATTTTGTATAGAGAACTAACAGAGACGGAATATGAGAGACTAGCAGATGAGACACTGGATGCACTGGCCGAGTATTTTGAAGACCTCACAGATGAGAGCTTCACTGGAATGGACTATGATGCCGTCTTCTCTGTAAGTACACATGCACATATTCTCACATCCTTACAAGTTAAAGGGATAGTTCACCCAAAAATTAAGATTCTGTCATTAATTACTCACCCTCATGTCAATCCAAACTTGTAGAACCTTTGTTCATCTTCGTAACACAAATTAAGATATTTTTGATGAAATCAGAGAGCCCTTTTGACCATGCATAGACAGCAGTGCAACTGAAACATTCAAGGCCCAGAAAAGTAGTAAAGACATCAGTGATTCAACCATAATTTTATGAAACTACAGATACTTTTTGTGTGCGCAAAAACAAAACAAAAATAATGACTTGTTTAACTATTTTTTCTCTTATGTGTCAGTCTTCAGTGCACGTTTACTAGAGTGTCACAACGCATACGTGTAGTACTGTTGAAATTGTTGAATAAAGTATCTATATCTATCTATCTATCTATGCCTAGCAACTAATATCATGCTAGCAACTTGCTAATCATGTTAGAAACATGCTGGAAACATGCTAGCAACTTGTTAATCATGCTAGAAACATGCTAGTTACTTGTTAATCATGTTAGAAACATGTTAACATGTTAGCAACATGCTAATCATGCTAGAAACATGCTAGCAACTTGCTGATTATGTTAGAAACATGCTAGTTACTTGTTAATCATGTTAGAAACATGTTAACATGTTAGCAACTTGCTAATCATGCTAGCAACTTGCTAATCATGCTAGAAACATGTTAGCAACATGCTAATCATGCTAGCAACATGCTAATCGTGTTAAAAACATACTAGGAACTCGTTAATCATGCTAGAAACATGCTAGCAACTTGCCAATCATGCTAGAAACATGCTAGCAATTTACTAATCATGCTAGAAACATGCTAACAATTTGCTAATTGTGCTAGAAACATGCTAGCAACATGTTAACAACTTGCTAACCATGCTAGAAACATGCAAACAACTTGATATCTATCTATACAGTATATCTATCTGTCATCTCTTACAGACTTTAAACTATTTCTGAAAACCATCAAACTTAAAACATTTTTAAACTTTTTAAACTTTCTGGTCGGGCTTTCTCAAGCCAACTTAAAGTTTGTCTTGACAAACTTTTTTATCTAGTTTTTTTTGTTTTCTTTGCACACAAAAAGTATTCTCGTAACTTCATAAAATTAAGCTTGAACTACTGATGTCACATGGACTATTTTAACAATGTTCATACTACCTTTCTGGGCCTTGAACGTGGTAGCTGCATTGCTGTCTACGAGGGTCAGAAAGCTCTCGGATTTCATCATTTTAATTTGTGTTCCAAAGATGATCAAAGGTCTTGTGGATTTGGAATGACATGAGGGCAATTAATGACAATATTTTCATTTTTGGGTGAACTATCCCTTTAAATCCCTGTGGTGATTTTACATCTCAACCTTATGAAAAGTCTGTTGTGCCTAGATGTCCAGCAGGGGTCAGTGTTGGCCTGCGTTAAGCTGTTTGCAACCCGTTTATTTAGAT
>JAHKKF010513430.1:0-12125 GCA_019740295.1 Labeo calbasu
CAGTAATAATATTAATGAATATTAGCATATATACTATTAATCTTTTTATTTATCAATTTATTTGAATTAGGTTTTTAATGTAATATTTTTATAAATTTGATTTACTTTACTAATTAATTTATTTAGTAATGTGACAGGATTCTTGTCTAAAAAAATGTTTCTCTTGTTTATGAGTAGTTCAAAATTAAAAACCTTTATTGTAGATTTTATTTACTATGTAAAAAGCTGTTGTATTTTGAATTTTATTTTTATATCTTGAATTTGATTTTTTTTTTTTTTTTAGTATTTTTTGTTTCGGCTTCACATTATTTCAGTTTTAGTTATTAATTTCAGTACTTCAACATAATTATTTATTTTATTTCAGTTACTAAAAACTATTTTTAATAACATTCAAACAACTTGACAACTTGATGTTTACGTAAGTTTCAAAATTTACATTTGATTAGCCAACTTCTTTATATTTATGTATATTTTCACTTATTTATATATACAGTAGTTAACATTTGAAGTGGACCAAAAAAGTTAATCGAAGTTTTCCTAAGACAAGATCAGGTATTGTTTTGGTTTTAGGACAACTTTGATGAAAGGCTTTGATCCACTTCAGTTGTTGACTACTGTGTGTATATCTATGTTTAATACGGATTTTTCCAAAATGATATGGTCCAAAATCTTATTTTTAATTAGAATGAATTTTTAATATTGGGGAATATACTTCACATTTAAACCAATAAGATTTAATGCTGGTAAATTAGGTCAGATCATTTGCTATTGGTTTTGGATGGGCTGTGATGTTGTGGATCTTCTCTCTGATTTCTTTTCATCTTTGTGAGGTAGAGATGAGTGTTTCTGCTGAATCTGTCAGCGTGGGCTGTTCCTCACACCTCAGGCATCCATGTCTCATCTCAAATAACCGCTAGTGTTTGGGTGGTCCGCTAGAGCTCAGTCCGATGCGTGTTCGCCGGCCGCAGGGTTCAGCTCACTCACTGACCTGCGCAGGTATTTCCAGCAGCTCGCCATTCGTTGTCTGATTTTGAGGCCTCTGTGATATTTCGAGCAGAAGTTTCTCCTCCTCGGCTCGAGCGTTTTCATAGTCCCCCGCCTGGATCCGAGCATTTGATGGCTTTGCCTGGTACCAGCGGCTCTGTCAGTCAAAGCTGGCAGCGTGAGCGCTAAAACAGATGTGTGTGTGATTGCTGGAATACAGTCGCTGGATTGTACAGAAAGATTATGACTGGAAAATTCAATCTCTCATAAAGTCCGTTGTCTGCCCTGTATAAATCAAAGCCTGTAGCGCAAGAATATTGAAGGACACTGCTGATTGAAAAAGAGACGGAGGATGTGGAAATAGAGCCTGTTTTATTAGCAGATTTTCATGCACACTTACACTTCAGAACAATAGTTTGGCCACATCTTTTAACTTACTTAGAAATGACAGCAATACTCTTGAAATTTCATACATACATACTAGTGGCTGATATAATGATGATGAAGTTTTTCTGTTTGGCTGTTGAATATTGTAAGGGGAGCTTTATTTTGATAGCGGTATCTAAAGTAATAAATAAAAGGATACAAATAAATAAATCTGTTATATATTCTAGTGGCTAATCGAATATCGCAGTAGCTAACATATCAGCTGACATTTGGCATAGTTTTTGAGTTTTTTCTGTTTGGCCGATAAATGTTGTTAGCAGAACTTTTATTTTGAAAAGCGATATCTAAAGTAATAATCTAAATATTTGATTTTATTTTTAAGTTACAACTTAAGTTACATTTTTCTGTTTGGCCGTTAAGTCTTGTAAACTTTTATTTTGAAAGTGCTGTCTAAAGTACTATTTAAAATAATTAGAAATTAATAAATCTGTTATATATATACCAGTGACCGATTAATATATTGGCAAGACTGGCATATCAGCTGATATTTGGGGTTTATTTTTTTTTATGTTTTTACTTTTTTTTTTTTTTTTTAGATTTTCTAATAATAGTAATAAAAAGAATAAATTAAATATTTTAATTATTACTTGAGATAGCACTTTCAAAATAAAAGTTCTGCTTAAAAGACTTAATGGCCAACTTATGGCATAACTTTTATTTTGAAAGCACCATTAAATGTAATATATAATTAAATTAATTAAAAATAAATAAATCTGTTATATATACTATTGGCTGGTCAATATATCCTTAAGACTGACATATAAGCTAATATTTGGCTTTTTAGAAATAGTTTTTATGTTTGGCCTATAAGGGAGCTTTTATTTTGATAGCAGTATCTAAAGTAATAAATGAAATAATAAAAATAAATAAATCTGAAATAAGTGTATTTTAGTGGCCGATCAGTATATCACCACAGCTAACATATAAACTAATATTTGGCTTTTTTTTGGTCAATAAATGTTGTAAGTGGAACTTTTATTTTGAAAGTGCTGTCTAAAGTAATTCAATAAAATATTACAATTTTTACTTTAGATAGCGTTTTCAAAATAAACGTTCCGCTTACAAGACTTAATAGCCAAACAGAATGACTTAAAAAATAATCATATAAAAAATTAACAACTTTTTTTTAAATAAGTTGTTCTGTTTGGCCATTAAGTCTTGTATGTGAATCTTTAATTCTGAACGCACCACGTAAAGTAATAATTAAGAAATAAATAAACCTGTTATATATACTATTGGCCGGTCAATATATCTCCAAGACTGACATAAAAGCTGATATTTGGCTTTTATTTATTTATTTTTTTAAGTGTTTTCTTTTTTCTTTTTCTTTTTTTACGTTTTTATGGGGGGTTTTTTGTTTGTTTTTGTTTTTTAAGATTTTCTAATAATAGTAATAATAAAAATAAATAAAAAAATTAAATTATTGCTTGAGATAGCACTTTCAAAATAAATAATGAATACAAATGAATAAATAAAAAATACTGTTGGCTATATAAGCTAATATAATTTTTTTTTTTTTTTTTTGCTTTAGATAGCGCTTTCAAAATAAAAGTTCCGCTTACAAGACTTAATGGCCAAACAGAACGACTTAAATAATCGTATTTTAATAATAAAATTGTAATAAAAGTTGTTCTGTTTGGCCATTAAGTCTTGTATGTGAATCTTTAATTCTGAACCCACCATGTAAAGTAATAATAAATAAATAATTTTGTTATATATACTATTGATAGATCAATATATTGCCAAGACTGTCATATGAGATGATATTTGGCTTTTTGTGTTTGGTCGATAAAGTCTTATAAGTTTTATTTTGAAAGTGTTATCTAACAAAACACATGATTAAAATAAAAATTCTAATTAAATGAGTTTGTTATATAGTGACCAATCAATATATTGCAGTGGCCGACGGCTGATTTTGCCATTTTTTACTGTTTGGTATGGTATGTGTTGTAAGTAGGACTTTTCATTTAAAAGAACTGAGTACCTGAGCCCGTTCTCACTCTTTATTAGTTTAGTGTGTTTGTTTAACGATTATACTAGCATACTAGCATACATAAATAAATAAGTCCTTTGGAAGGTTCAAAACAAAACATTATAGATGTCACTTTTGATAAATTTAATCAGTTTAATTGAATCTTTTGACAAAAAAATAGTATTAATGTCTTTAAAATAAATAAATAAACCACTGCTTTAAACAGTAATGCATGTGACCTCAGAACATGCAAGTATGCAAGTTATATTTCACAAAAGCTCTAATATGAAAGGACTCTGAATGTAGTTTTTGTTGTGTCAGTGGCGCTTTCCCGCATAAGTGCTTTTGTACTTCAGGATTGAAGCCGTGAGTCTAGTTTATAAGAGTCCGGATCTAAACTTTCAAGGTTGCTCTCTAGTCATTTGTCTTCCTGTCTCATCCTTCTGTTAAACCAAACGGGCCTGAGAAGCAGCAGGTCAAACGCAGGGTCGTCCCGTGGCACCACGCATCCCGAAGCGCTGGCTGGAGATTTCAGAGGCGTCATTCCTGAGGGAGTTCAGGTTGCAGTGCATACCGGCCTGACAGGACAGGAGAGCAGGGGAGATCTCCTCTGGGATCAATCTCCTCAGTCTCCTCTTTCTCTTCCTCTCCAGCTCTCGCTCTTCTCCTCGACCCCCAGGGGTGATGCTGGGACCAATTTATATTTTATTCATATTAAATAGTTTGGACCTTCTACTGGAATTTTATTTTATTTTATTTTATTTTATTTTATTTTATTTTATTTTATTTTATTTTATTTTATTTTATTTTTTAATTTTATTAGATTTGATTTTGAAGTAGTTGAGTAGTTTGAACCTTCCAAAGGAATTTTCATTCATTCATTTTTTTTTTTTTGTCTTTTGTTATTTTATTTTTGTGGTAATTGAGTAATTAGACACAGCAAGTCTAACTGAAGGCAGTGGTTTGGTTCATTTGGTTTGTGATTTTTATGAAAGCAATCTAGACTATCCTGTATAAGTAAACAGTAATTTATGATTTATATTTGACCTGTTCTAGTATCATGCATCTTTTATTGCGTCTTGTCTCCACAGAAATTGCTTCTGGTGAGCAGTTTGCATTCTTCACAAGTCTTGCGAAGCAAATTTTGGAAGTAAAACTAAAAGAACAAAAACATGCAAAATAAGTAAAGGTAATGTTGCCTGTGTTCTAGATATAGTAATAAACAGCTTTCACTAGCAAAGTGGTAGTCAGAGTTAGAAAAGATACCTGATGGGACGGATCAGATCAAACATTTGAACAGCCTCAATGAAATTAAGTAGTTTGAACCTTCAACAGGAATTTTATTTTATTTTATTGTGTTATATATATATATATATTAATTGTATTTTTTTAAGGTAATTAAGTAGTTTGAACTTTTTTCTACAGGCATTTTAATTCATTATTTTATTTTTTTTTATTTTATTTTATTCTATTTTAGATTAGACTGAGTAGTTTAAATCTTCAGTGCCATTAATGTATTTCATTACTTTTTTATTTTATTTTATTNATCAGATCAAACATTTGAACAGCCTCAATGAAATTAAGTAGTTTGAACCTTCAACAGGAATTTTATTTTATTTTATTGTGTTATATATATATATATATATATATATATATTAATTGTATTTTTTTAAGGTAATTAAGTAGTTTGAACTTTTTTCTACAGGCATTTTAATTCATTATTTTATTTTTTTTATTTTATTTTATTCTATTTTAGATTAGACTGAGTAGTTTAAATCTTCAGTGCCATTAATGTATTTCATTACTTTTTTATTTTATTTTATTTTTTTATTTTATTTTTCATTATTTGTTTAATTTAATTTAATTTTTTAAGGCAATTTCATTGTATTTTTTAAGGTAATTAAGTAATTTGAACTTTTTTCTACAGGCATTTTAATTTTATTTTATTTTATTTTATTTTATTTTATTTTATTTTATTTTATTTTATTTTATTTTATTTTATTCTATTTTTAGGTAACTAAGTTGTTTAAACCTTCAGTGCCATTAATGTATTTCATTATTTTATTTTATTTTATTTTATTTTGTTATTTTATTATTTTCTTTTTTTAAGACAATTAGGTGGTTTGAACCTTAAACAGGCATTTTATTTATTTATTTATTTTTAATTTTATTTTATGTTTGAGGTAATTGGGTAGTTTAAACCTTCAATGTCATTAATTTATTTCATTTTTTTTAAATATAGTTTTATTTAATTTTTTTTACGGTTATTTTATTTTATATAATTGAGTAGTTTAAACCTTTTATGTGAAGTGTTTAATTTAATTTAATTTAATTTAATTTAATTTAATTTAATTTAATTTAATTTAATTTAATTTAATTTATTTTATTTTCAAAGGTAATTAAGTAATTTGAACCTACCACAGGCTTTTATTTATTTTTTTATTTGAGTAATGTGAACCTTTTAAAACCTTCTGAATTTTCAACTTCCTCTGTACATTAAATCTAAAGATCTCTCATAGGTGAACCAGCAAAAATCAGAAAAATCACAGCAGCACTGACAAAATGACAACAGTTATTATTAAATGTATATAAAATTGAGACATTTTCTCCAATTTCAGTGTTTGTTTCACTGTAATCTCATGTTTATACTCTATACTATACTATTATGACAGCGACTGACTCATTTGGCTCTTTTCATAAGGCATTTTAGCAGTAAGCTGATGCTTTAATGCATCTTACAGTAACTGAGATCTCGTTTGAGTCTCCTGATGAGAATTCCTGCATCACGAGTGACTGTCATTTATCTCCTCTTGTCTTGCGTGTGTGTGTTTCTCGCTGCGGTTTGCGTTTAGCGCTTTTGGCAGCGGCACCAAAGCCGCCGTCCCCCGAGCGCTGCCGCGGCGGCCATTAAGCGTAATTTGTCTGGTATCCCTGAACTGCAAACTCACGACGGGACAGAGAGAGAGAGGCATTCCTCTGGTTGTCATGTGGAGATGTTGGGCCCCATGCGGCTCTCTGTGTGTGTGTGTGAGTCGGACAGCGACACTGAGGCTCGCTGGGAACTCCCGCAGGACCCGCTCTGTGTTTGTGTGTGTTTTAAGGGGGAGGTTGGCAACCTGAGAGGGACGTCCCGCTCCGGACGGCGGGATCAAGCGCTCCTACGGCCAGCCAGGCACCAGCGATCCTGAGGGATTTACACAGCAGCCGTCAGCCTCGCGCTCGCTCTCGTTCTGCTCTTCTCCATCAGTCACTTCTGCCTCCAGCTCTCTCTGTGAGTCTCAGAGGGAAAGCGCGTTTCTCAGAGGCTGCTGTTTCATGCCTGAGAGACTTAATGGAGTCGTGTGTCATTTCGCTGTCAGTTTGGTCTCGTGTGTTTCTCATAGAATGCCTGAGGAGAAATAAAAACAGACCCCAGTGAGTCACTAGTCATCATCCAGTAAGAGGATTGAGCTTTACAACTGATGTGGAGAACAGCTCAGATCATTTGATGAGAGTGTTTGAGTTCGTATTGAGATCACTGACTTGAGTAGTTTGAACATTCTACAGCAATTGTTTTATTTTATTATTTTATTTTATATTTGGAGGTAATTGAGTAGTCAGTTACAACTTCTGCTTTCATGCGTTGGAGACTTAATGGAGTGTGTCATTTCGGTGTCAATTTTGCCTCATATGTTTCTTATGGAGTAAAAATAGACACATAGACAAATTAGTCATTTTTTGAGGTATTTGAGTAGCTTAAACCTTCTGACAGAATTATTTTATTACTATTATTGTTATTGTTATTATTATTATTTTAGGTGTTTGTGTAACATTTGTAGAAATGTATTTATTTAATTATTTTGAGGTAATTGAGAAGTTCAAACCTTTTGTAGGAATTATTTTATTTTATTAATTTACTTTATCTTTTGAGGTAATTGAGCAGTTTAAACGTTTTTTATTTTATTTTTTATTTATTTTATTTATTGTATTTTATTTTTGAGATAATTGAAAAGTTTAAAGCTTTTGTAGGATTTGTTTTATTTTATTATTTTATTTCTGAGGTAATTAAAAAGTTTAAAGCTTTTGTAGGAATTGTTTTATTTAACTGTTTTATTTTATTTTATTTTGTTTGAGGTGGTTGAGTCGTTTAAACATTCTACATAAATTAACTTTTTTTTACTTTATTTATCGTAATTTTATTTTGTTTGAGGTAATTAAGTAGTTTAAACATTTTGTAAGTCTTATTTTATTTTATTTTAATTTTATTTGTTTGAGGTAGTTATTTTTTGTAAGAATAAATATATATATATATATATATTCATTCATTTTTAGTATTTTTTAGGTATTTGAGTAGTTTAAACCCTTTGTAGGATTTATTTATTTTATTTTATTTTATTTGTTAAGGTATTTGAGTAATTTAAACCCTTTGTAAGAATTATTTTATTTTATTTTATTTTGATTTATTTTATTTATCTTTGAGGTAATTAAGAAGTTTAAACCTTTTGTAGGAATTATTTTATTTATTTATTTATTTATTTTTGACATAATTGAGCAGTTTAAACCTAATAGAGCAGTTGAACCTTTTGCAGGAATTATTTTATTATTTATTTACTTTATTGAGGTAATAAAGTTACTGGATTAATATTATTTTATTATTTAATTTTAGTTATTTAATTTAATATAATTCCACAAGTTGTTTGCACCGCGCTCTTCCGTAATGCAATTTTTCGTTTAGGTGCGTCAGTCCGTTGAATCACTTTTTTTTTTTTTTTTTTTTTTACAAAACTCTGATTCGCACTCACATGAAGTAAACTTTTCTTTTCGTTTTATTAATTCATCACCAGAGGACATAGACACAAACGTTTCGGCTCAGAATTTTGTAAAAAAAAAAAAAAGTTATTTAATTTAAGCTTTTTGCAGGAATAATTATTTTATTTTGAGGTAGTTTCAGTAAAAATATTTACCGAAAGAAATTTAAACTTTCTCTCTTAATTAAACCTAATCATCTCTGTACTCTCACTTTATGACAACTACTGACTTCATTTCTCATAAGGCATCATAAAACTCCTAAGCAAATCTGAGCACAGTTTAAGACACAGTTGAGATCTCTTTTGAACTCACTTGAGCTCGGTTTCATTTCTTGAAGAAGTAAGTGATGTTTCTTTCCCATCTCTCTTTTCCTGCATTGCATTTTTGCTTCTACATTCTTCTTGTCTTCTCAGATTGGGTTTTTTTGAGTTACATGTATGTCCCCCAGTGCCCCTGCACTCCTGTGGACCACCACACACACACACGTAAACTGTTCTCTTCTGCTTCTCTTTATATGGTCATGTGTGTCTAGAGAGACACAGACAGACGTGAAAGAGAGAGCCTCTGTTTTCTAGGAACTTGACCCTTATCAAACATGCACTACTCTGTTATTGTGGTCTTGCTCAATTACCAGAGCCCAAACCAAACACACACACACACTGCAGCTCAGAGACGCCCGGTGGAGACAGGAAGCTTAAAGCTCATTCGCTGCTTTATATTCAACCTCAAACCTACTTAATGCAAGCACACAAACACAACCATTTCTAAAAGCATACGCTTGATTCCGTATATTATGCGTTACAGCAGACATTAGCATTTGCGCAAACTGTCATCTTCCACATTCTGCTCTTGTCTTTCATATCAAGTGACAGGAGAATCTTACTTGGTCAAAACTTGTTAATAGGGTTATAGCAACGACCTGAATAACAATAATAAATGTAGTTTATTGACAAACTCTATCGCCACCTTGAGTACTGGAGCTTCATTCGCCACACTTCGTTACGCAAGAAAACACAACAGATCGCATTAAATCATTACCACATTCACACGCACACACACACACACACACACACACACACACACACACACACACACACACACATATATATATATATATATATATATATATATATTTATATAAACTGGTGTGGAAACTATTTTCATTTAAAAAAATGATTGAAAATTTCTCATACAATTAAATTAGAAACTTTAAAGTAGAAAAACGAAAATAGTGTTTTCCTGTTAAACGCACTTGGTACTTTAAAACAGGGTTATTATTGTTATCTAAAACTAAAGCCTTTAAAAAAATTGCTTATAAATAAAATTAACTTAAAAATTAAATATTTTAAAAAAAGGAAAAAACTTCAAATTTTTATTAAGTTTAACTTGATGTACTAAAATAACCAAACCTAAAACTGAAATAAAATGAATCAAAACTATTTAGGAACATTTAATAATAATAATAATAATAATAATAATAATAATAATAATAATCATAATAATCATAATAATAATAATAATAATAATAACCTAACATAAAAACTGAAATAAAAATTAATACAAACTATTAGACACATTTAATAATAATAATATTAATAATAATAAATTACCAAACCTAAAACTGAAATAAAAATGAATAAAAACTGTTTAGACACATTTAATAATAATAATAATAATAATAATAATAATAATAATCAAACCTAAAGCTGAAATAATAATAAACACTATTTAGACACATTTAATAAAAAAATAAATAAATGTGCACAACTAAAATTATAACTAAAATGCAAATTAAAAATCTAAAAATAAAAACTAATTTGAAATATGAATAAAAAATATAATCAATGATACTGAAATAACACTGATTAAAGTTGAGGTACTAAAATCATTAAAAATAACCTAAACTATCACTAAAAGTATTAAAAAACTATATACATAAGTTGTAAATAACATATGATGATTTGATCATTGTATATTTTACAAGAAAGAAATCAGTCTTTAAACTTTAAAATTACGTTTAGTTCGATGTGTTACTTGCCTTTTTATGTACTTGTTTTTTTGTGTAAACATTTAAAAAATGACAAAAACAACAAAATTACTAAAGCTGTAACTAAAATTAAAGAAAATATTTAAATAAAATATAATAATAAAAATATATTTATTTAATGTTTAAAACAATACCTGGTAATACAATAGTACTTTTTTGTTACTTATCTGGCTGCTTTTATCCAAAATCACTTGCGTTGCGTTCCATGGGAATCGAACCCATAACCTTGGTGTTGCTAGCACCATGCTGTATTGTTTGGCACAATCTTCCTTTGGCAGGGACGTTGAAAGTAAAAATGATTCATTATTATTAAATAATGTTTCTTTTTGTTGTTTTTTACGTCTAGGGTTAGTCTGTAGTCATAATTAGCTCTATATAAAAACAATAAAAGTCTGTTCTCCCTTAGATAAACGTGTGTGTGTGTGCGTAAGTGAACTAATTAAATGTCTGTTGTTAGCATAGCAAATGGTGCAATAAATTTAAATTGCTGGAACAATGCAATTTGTCTGAAATGCGGATCTCCCCGTCCTGCCTTAAATATGACTGCGAGAGACGTTTAGGCTGGTTTGCTGTAATTAAAGCAGCGATTGAAGCGTCCGTGCCTCTGTCTGTCAGTCTGAGCGAGCAGGCGAGCCTTCGCTAGGTGGGTTAGCAGTGGCTGGGTGGCAGGGTGAGCGCGCGGGGCCTCCCTGGCTGGCGCCTGAAATTTTACCTTCCTATTCATCAGGCTGGTGTATTAATAATAACAGCACATCTGGAGTCACTTACTGTCTACAGTTAACCCTTTACACAGACGCCGTGCTCCTCTTCTCCTCTCTCTAGAGTTTTTAATGCTCCACAGCAGCAGTACGCTACAGAATTACAGTAATGATCAGAACTGTCATTAGATTTTAATGGTTTTTGTAGATGCTATTTTGCTAAAAATCATTTATGGTCGCATGCAGATTATGTTGGTGAAGAACGTTATCTGGGGAATTGAGAACATTCTTAGGTCTGACAATACAGAAAAAAAGATAGCGATAACAATAACATTGAACTTTTATGAGATAGCTTATGACACATGTCTGTATGTCGTAAAAAATCTCTCTCTCTCTCTCTCTCTCTCTCATTTATATGATTTCTTTATTTATTTTTAAGCTGATTTATATTGTAGTAAGCATTTGACTTGATTTAAATGAGTTGATGATATAAAATATCGACATAAAATTGGCAAAAGTAATTATTTATTATTTATTGCTGAAATACATGTAATATAAATGTATAAATACTTAGTATAAATCAAATATATAAACAACAAAAATATAAATATAGAAACATAAATAAATATTTTAAATATATATGAATAAATATTTAAAAAATATATATTTATTGCATACATGTTTGCATTAATATACATAATTAAATATATTTGTTATATTATACATTATTAATAAGTATAATTATATAAATACACGCATGCATATATTTGTTTGATTTATTATTTATTGCTAAAATAAATATATGTCATGTATAAATATATAATATAAATCAAATTCAATTAATATAGAAATATTAAAACAACAAATATGAATGTAGAAAAATATCAGTAAATATATAAAAAATGTGTATTTATTGTATACATGTTTGCATACATATTAACATACATATTTAAATATATTTTTATCCATCTATCTATCTATCTATCTATCTATCTATCTATCTATCTATCTATCTGTCTATCTGTCTATCTGTGTGATTTATTATTTTTTTGCTAAAATAAATATATGTAATATAAATATATGAGTGTACAGTATAAATCAAATTCAATTATTATAGAAATATAAAAACAACAAATATATACATGTATAAAAAATATAAATAATTTTTTAAAAAATGTATTGCATACAT
>JAHKKF010513431.1:7713-29471 GCA_019740295.1 Labeo calbasu
GTTGAGGTCAAAAGTTTGCATACACCTTGCAGAATCTGCAAAATGTTAATTATTTTACCAAAATAAGAGGGATCATACAAAATGCATGTTATTTTTTTCATGAGTCCTGAGCAGTTAAACTGCCCACTGTTCTTCAGAAAAATTGTTCAGGTCCCACAAATTACGTTTTTCAGCATTTTTGTGTGTTTGAACCCTTTCCAGCAATGACTGTATGATTTTGAGGTCCATCTTTTCACACTGAGGACAACTGAGGGACTCGTATGCAACTATTACCGAAGGTTCAAACGCTCACTGATGCTCCAGAAGGAAAAACGATGCATTAAGAGCCCGTGGGTGAAAACTTTTGAACAGAATGGAGATTTGAATGTACATTTTTCTTATTTTGTCTAAACATCATATTTTTTCATTTAGCACTGCCCTTCAGAAGGTACTTACATGTTCCAGTAGACAAAATTTACCATAATCTTCAAATTCAAAAAGTTTTCACCCCCCAGCTCTTAATGCATTGTTTCTCTAAAAATAAATAATAAGTAAAAAAAAATAAAATAAAATAAAACACAGCTGTGGATCATTCAGGTGTAAAACACAGTACTAAGAATCAAGTGTATGTATACTTTTGAACAGGGTCATTTTTTATAAATGTAACTATTATTTTCTCTTGTGGACTATATGTAAACATCTTTTATGTGAAATATCTTATATCTCTTATATATCAGGTCAGTACTAAATAAAAAATAACATGCATTTTGTATTATCCCTCTTATTTTGGTAAAATAATTGTCATTTTGCAGAGAAGGTGTACATAAACTTTAGACCTCAACTGTATATGTACTACTGTTCAAACATTTGAGGTCAGTAAGATTTTTTAAAATGAAGTAAATGTTTTGAAAGAAGTCTCTTCTGATCATCAAGAATATATATATATATATATAGTAGTACAAAAATAATACAATGCCAATATTACAAAATATAACTTAAAGTATAAACAACTTGTTTTTCTAAAGTAAAACTGTCCAACAGCAACACCAGTAGTTAAAGTTACAGAGGGAGTCCCCGTCTCTCTCGCCTCCCTTGAGCCCATTGAGTTTTAACAGACCCCCTAAAGCGTGCGGTGACTTTGGTGGGGGGTAATTGAGAATGAATAGTGGAAAGTCACATGAGAGGAGGCAGTGCCTCCATCGCGATATGATTGGATCTGACCGGTTATGTTCAGCTGTGATTGGTTTGTGTGCTAAATCCCGCCTCTTGTGTTTGTCCGCGTTCGCAAATCAATCGGAATAAACAATATAATGGTGTTAATGGGAAGACTAATTTAAAGAAGTAAGTAAACAACTTATACACTTAGATAAAAGCACTTTGCTACATCAGAACAAGACTTAAAATGGCATGAAAACGTGATCTGTGGGTGTTTTTGGTGAGTAATCAGCCAATGTTTACTGAGCTTTGATTGACTGATGATCTGAAAAAATTCCTAAATAGTTAATATTAAAAAGAATAGCTGAACAATTTGTTTAAATTTTATAATTTATCTATTTTATCCCAGAAATTGTAATTGCAAGGCCACGATAGTGAAACAAGCAATTGATGGAAATGTGTTCTGTCCACAGTAGAGACCCAAGTCTCAGGTGGAGAGGACAATATGGAGACCATTGAGGCGGCTGAGGCCCTCCTGAACATGGAATCTCCCAATAACATCCTGGATGAGAAACGCATGAGTATGTGATGACTCACTGTCTGTTTACGTGGTGCTGTTATTTTTTCTTTTTAGAAAAGTTTGTGGGGAGACTTCCTAGAAAACGCAGTACATTTCAGTCAGTTAGCACATACTGATACAATTTCTCATTTCAGTTCTGTCTGTGTTTAAGCAAACAGTATTACAAACATGTACTCATACTTGATCTCTACCCTTCTGTAGTTCACACGTACGGGAATATCCTGGAATCGGATCTGACCTACATCTCCCTGCGTCCAGAGCAGCTCTCAAACGGCTGCATGGATGTTCCTCTGGATGAGGAGACATCCTCCGTGGATGAGATCCCTCAAAAGAACCTGTCCAAGCCTGCCAGGAAAAGCAAAGGTACCATCATCCTCCAGTAGAAGGCAGTGTATACCTCAGTTTCATTTCATTCTCTTTTTTTGCTGCATTATATTACAAACATAAAGGTGAGACAAGAAAATGTAAAAATGTCAAAAGATAACCAAATAGATCAGATTTTCAATTTTTGGAATAGTTAACCTAAGTTATTCAGAGAGTTAACTATTTTTTTTTTGCATCCATCCTGCAGTGCGCAAACCAAGACCAGTGCGGCCTTGCTCTCCCATCACCAATCCAACTCTCCCGTTGAAGAAGAAGAGCAAAGAGGGCAAAGGTAAGCACGCCCTCGGATCGCGGCACGGTAGTAAAGGAGAAAAAGTTGGAAACTATCACTTCTCTGTCTCCCGCATGCATCATGAGTTGCTCTTACCGGGGTTTTGCTGGCAGTGCTGTGGCTGCTTAATTGATGAGGTGCTCTCAAAGTGCTGCGTTTGTGAGGGAACTAAAAGTGATAGCGGGCTGGAGGGCACATCGATGCTGTCCTGATAGAGGCCCCTTATGCATGCGTCCCGTTCCCAGCTCAGAGAGGAGGCCGGCCGCATACATATACATCACCTTGACACGCTGGTCTGTTCTCTCTCCGGTTCCCACTGCCGGGGTAGCTGTTTTTAACCACTTCTGGCCAAAGCGCACGACAAACAAGAATAATCTAGTGCCAGGCCCCTCTAATTAATTTCCAGCTCGGCGTAGGACTACCATGAAGGGAGAATTGATTTATTAAGGTTATGAGGAAGAATACAATAATTGCACCTCTGCCAATTCGGCTTGTTAAATAAGACCTGTGGAATCGCGTGTGAAATATGAAAGGTGTTTAAGCTTTTTATCTCTAAAGTCTAAACTTTTAATGAGTCGACAGAGGAATATAAAAGACCCTTATTCTTGTAGGTAACACTATCTACCTGTGGGAGTTCCTCCTGGCCTTGCTGCAAGACAAAAACACCTGTCCTAAATACATCAAATGGACGCAGAGAGAGAAGGGCATTTTTAAGCTGGTGGACTCCAAGGCTGTCTCCAAGCTGTGGGGCAAGCACAAAAACAAGCCTGATATGAACTACGAAACCATGGGCAGAGCGCTCAGGTGAGTCAAAGGTTACAAACCCTTCACCCAGAGGGACCAATCATGCCAGAGGAATTGCTTTTCCTGACCTCCCACCTCTTCTCGCTCTCTTTTAGGTACTATTACCAGAGGGGTATACTGGCCAAGGTTGAAGGACAGAGGCTTGTTTACCAGTTTAAGGAGATGCCCTCAGATCTGGTCATTATTGATGAGGATGATGGCCAAGGGGACGACGCCGGTTCTGGCTACGGAGGGCAACGCTCCGCTCCTCACGGACGGGCGGTGGGCCGCGGTTCATCGCGTGCACAGGGGAAGAGTGCGCAGGTGAGGTCAGTGAAGAGAGAGATGAGTCCCGGGCTGAACGGCAGTGGAAAACAAGCAGAACAGCTGGTGCAGACCGTCCATGTTCTTCAGCCAAATCAAGGAGCTGCTGTCCCAGCGTCTACACACTCCATAAGGTGAGGGGCGTTGTGTGTGCACAAATACTTAGACAGACACACATGCAGGAAGCAACAAATTAAAACCCAGTGTTGAAACAAAAGTTGAAACTATGTAGGTAGTTATCTTCTTAATTTACAGGGCCCTATACATGGTATGAAGAAAAAACAAGATATTGTGGCCATGAATTATGAATTTTTCTCCTCATTTTAGCTAAATCATAGTGCAACGTGACCACGATTCAGCTAAATTAAAATGAGGAAACGGATTAGAACAACATGACCATGATTTAACCAAATTAAAACAAAGGAATGAATATGGCCACAATTTAACAAAAATGAGGCAACAAATAAATGTAACTTGGCCACAAGTTAGCTAAATTAAGACATCGGAATTAATTAGTACGACTTGGCCACCATTTATCTAAAAAAAGGGATTGTAGTAGTACAGAGTGGCCATGATTTAACTAAATTAAAAAAGGGAGCAAAGTAGTATAATTTGGCCAGAACAAGGGAACAAATTAGTGCAATGTAGCCACAATTTCACTAAAGAGAAAACAAATTAGTACAACATATGCACAAATTAATCATCTGTCTGAACATGTTCTAAATTTGTGGCCACGATATAATTTTTTCTCTGTCTGTCATTGCTGTAATTTACGATGACGTTTTAGTGCCACGTTAACAAATAAAAAAAAAAATCTAAGAGCACTGAAAGATGTTGCCAGCCCACCGGAATTTATTTGAATACTGTTGCGTCCGAGTGGCCACATCATTTTACTGGGATGAGGAAGAGTCTATTTTAAGGAGTCAAGAATATGATATTTATTAACAGACTGAACAGGAAAACCTTTTTATCTTAACATCAGCCCACACACCCAATCGCCATTCCTTTGGGGGAGGCGCAGTAGCTCTCTTATTTAACCCTTTGCAATGCACCACAAATATGTGGGATTATTAGCAGAAATCATACCATGTGTCATACTCGTGCGGACAGTATGGTTGGAAATTATATTTCATGTCTTCGATCACATTCGTTATTTGTAGTGCGTCAGCCCCCCAATAGCAATAAGCTTTGTGCTTTTGGTACTTTTAATATAAAACAAAGTCTCAGCTTTCAAAATCTGTTTTATAGCGAATTATAAACTTTGTGTCTTACAATAATGTGTTTTTCAAGCTCTTTTATGTGTCATGACAGATCGATGTGAATCAGTTCATTAAATAATACTGTTTTCTTTGTAAAAATTCCACCACATACTCCGCAAAACGTCTGTGGCATCCAACCTTTCATACCTCACATGTATTTAATTAAAAACAATAAAATATTCCAAATGTTGAAGTGGGCTCCAACTCATTAACAAAAGTTAGTTGCATTAAAGTGTTTTTCCTTTTTATTTCAAGTTTATAGCAAGATATAAAAGTGAAGGAACATCAGAAGGCATGAAAAAAACCCAGCATAGCCTAATTTAATGAAACGAATGTCTCATTATTGTATGCAGAAAGATGATTGACTAACATGCCTCTTAAACTAAAACGAATACAGCGATATGTCTCATAATATTTATTAATTTATTTAGTAATTTATTTAATTAATTTAATTTATTCTCATAATTCTACTTTATTCTCAAACATTTTGACTTTAATCTCGTTAATCTTAGTTTTTTTTTTTTTTTTTTTTTTACGTGGCACAAAAATGCTGTCATAGTAAATATATATTACCCTAGAAATAAAATGATCAGAAATTGGCTTCTTTAGCTTAAAAAAAGTTTTTCACAGTTTATCAGAAAGAAAGTTCACTCTTTTAATTCAAAACCACCACACAATTTTTCCTTCTTCTTCTTAAAAAAAAAAAAAGATTTATAACCCCTTGCCCCTTTATTTCTCTCAGGACTATAAATATGCCAGGCGCTGTTCCCATGGTCCTCACGTCAGGAGCTCAAGGAGGAGGTTCAGTCACCCTGCAGACCCTGCCGCTGTCCTCTGTTCTGACCAACGGGGATTCCTCCACTCATGCCTCGCCGCCTCGGGTCATTCTCCACACTGTGCCTTCCACCAGCCCTGGCAGTAAAGATGTGCTCACCATCCAGACTGCCTCTCTGACGACAGACAGCATCCAGCCCCAGCAGCTCCTCGTGTCCACTCTGGGCTCATCCAGCGGAGGGGTCATCAGCACCACACCACAGCAAGCCGGATCTCTTAATGGCATCACCCGCCTGGTCACTCTCAATGCCAACGGGCAGCCCGTAGTGGCCCAGCAGCCCGGAACGGTCATCGCCACTGTCCTGAAGCCCAGTGAACTTCAAGGTCTACAGGTGAAGGAGGAGATCTTAGATCCGCAATACCTCCAATCTCTGGTCAACAGCAACCCTAGCATGGCCTCGTACACCAAAGACGAGCTCGAGGAAGGAGTGCCGGAGCTGAGCTACAGAACTGTAATCATCAACAGTGCAGGTCAGGAGCTGGGCCAGACCCTCAACGGACACTCGGACGTGGGCTCGCAGCTGGCCAGCAGCCCTAGTGAGGGCCTGACCCCCGTGGAGGAGCTGGAAGTGAGGGGAGAAGTGGCTCTGCATCCGGAGCCTGAGGCTAAGGAGCTGTTGGAGGGCTCTCAAGGTCTGCAGGAATTACCGGGCACCATGCAGATACCCGCAACCCACTTCATCCAGGTCAAGGCGGAACCGGCTGAAACCTAAACTCTCGGCCCAAGCAGGTGAATGTGGACACAATCGACCATACAATACAGGAATTTTTCAGCGGAGCAGATTATCTGTAATTTATTGCTCTTGATTGTTTAGAATGGGCGTCGAGTCCGAAGACTGTTGTTTACTCAAAGTGATATTGTGCCTAAATTCGAACCTTGAGGGATACAGACCATGATGTCATGATGAAAGCTCTTTGGTTTGCTCTCCGTCACTCCCAAACTCCCAACAGGAGAGCAGCCATTCTCCAACCAGGGATAATCCCACCATATGTGCCAGTTGAGATGTTTCTGTCTCTTCTCATCTCCGCAGACAAATCCAAAGACTTTATCCAGCAGAGGGACCAAAGGAGAAGTTGGTGGGAAGCCAAAAACAAACCAACAACACACCATTGACTTTAGGATTTAAAAAAACACACACACACACAGTTACTTAGGACATGCAGAATGGAGAAACCTTTGTTTTGTTTTTTCTTATGTAGCCATCTTAGTGGACTTCAAACGGATGCCTGTTGGAATAAGACTGAAAGAGTGCCTAGGTGGTTAATGCTTTGTTTTGGAAGTGATGTTTTGAAGGGGAAGATTGTATGATTCACTCTGTTTTTAGTACAGAATTATGACATTATCTCATCCCCTCATACCATCAGAACTCAAGAGGTTATTATTTTTCCATCACACACAAATTTAAAAGCAGTGCGCTTTTATGGAAATGGGCATTGCCTGTCCATAGAGACAGTTCTAGTAGACTTTGTTTGTATATAGTAACAGACTAGAGATTATAGTGACAAATTCCAAAATCATCTGCAAAGTATTTCCCCATTATAATCTTGTTCATATGAAATGGAACGCAGTATATATATGAATATATATATATATAAATATATAATATACAACTAAGATTCAATTTATGGCCACAAATTTATTTATTTTCTAAATTCTGTATAAAAAGTCTTTTTTAAAATGCAAAAATGAGGGAAAATATGCAGTATGTAGAGGGCTAATTTTACCCGTAAGAATCCAGTATGTGTGTGTATTGCTGTATTTTTCCAATTTAAAGCATTCCATGTAATCCGCACACCTTTCATATTTTATCTATTTTTCAATATAAGGGGATCCAAATGTAGCTTTATGAGATTGAGCTATCATGCTGTTCTTATTCACTGTGATGTGTTTAAAGCCATTTTTACTGAGCGTACATGCTATAAACGCCATGTCCTTTGGTTTCTGCCTTTACGCTGTCATACTTTTACCCTGTATCGACCACATATCGTTCGACTGATGCCTTACGCGACTGTTTTTCAGATCACAGATTGCGTCTCAGACGCAGCTGGTGTGGTCTGTGACATTTAGGTAGGTTTTTAAAATGTATTTATTTGTAGTTGATGTAGTCGTCTGTCCATGGCCTCCGTTCCTTCCTCGCCTCATTTATGTCCAATGAATCCTGAGCACAGTCTCTTAATAGCGGCTTCTCGGCAAGTAAACAGAGTGGGTGCTGCAGACATGTTGAACCGAAACGAAATTTGTGCTAAATTGGAAGAAGTGACTGAAGTTGTTGAGGGTAAATGTGGACTGGACTCTCTGATGACCAGACGCTGATCATGGGCAGCAGGCCTCTGCCTCGAATTCTCTTTGACTAGCACCAGAGCTCTGGTGCTGCTCTGACAATCATGGCTAGTCCTTGTATTATGCAATATTACGTCAAGACAATCGATGACCTTTTAGAATGAGGTCACCATGTCATTTTCAGACCTGGTCTTGTTTGAAATGTTTGTTGACCACGGGCTCTGTAGTTTTTTGGGTAAAGGTATGTCAGTGCTCTTGCTATAATTTCATCTTGCCTTTTCTTGGGGCTTTTCTTTTTTTTCCAAATGTCTTATAGTAGACTAGATTTTTTTTCTAAAAAAAAAAAGAAAGAGAGAAAGAGTACCAGAAGAGACGAATATAATAAAACCAATTTTGCCTTAACGTAAACGTGTGATCTCCTCTTTCCTCTTTGCTGTGGAAATTAAAACTCAAGATCACAGACTAACTGGGTAAACAACACAAAGCCCACAAGGCAGATGCTATCATTGTTCCGACGTATTAAAACAAGTACACCTCCTGGCGCATCTCCTCAAGCGTTTCTTCTGTTAACGTGAATTAACAGAGGTCAGATGCACTCCCAGGTATCTCGCAACATCTTGCTGTGAATCGAGGCTGCTGCGGGGAGCTTTGTTTCCAGCCATATGTGCTCTTATTCAGCTCGTCTGCTTCTTCTGGAGACTACAGAGCGCCACGGCAACTTCGGCGAGGACGGAGCGAGTGCAATCTGTTAACTACAGGAAGCAAAGCACTGAAAAGAGTTATTGAACAATCAGGCATGATTCCCTCATTTGGATGCGTGAAAAAGAGCATTTTGAAACCAAAAAATTGGTCATAAAAATGCCCTCATACTGTTATTTTTTTCTGTGGAACACAAAAAACAATCACATTTTTATAACCACATTTTTAATGCCGCTTTTTAGTGTATTAGTCTTTATAAACTGTCACATGGAAAAGAGCTGCTTGAGGATTCTTCAAAATCTTCTTTTTCTTCCTTTTATGTTCCATTAAGAAAAAAGAAATCATACAAGTTTGAAACGACATGACCACGACGAAATTCTCATTTTACTATTTGTTTAACATATCCACGCTCCATGATTTTACATAATTTTTTGTCTATCTTGTGGGCAAATAATCTTTAAACAACTAACACAGTCTGTGAGAGGACCCAAACAGTTTTCACACCTGCAGCTCTGTGTGTGCCGGACTTGTGGTGAGGATAGAAATGATTGTGTGTGTGATTACTCAGTGGTACGGGTTTAGAGAGGCTTTCTGTGGTCTTATATGGTGGGATGTGTGTGTGTGTGTGTCTGCTGATGGAGCCATCTGGCAGCTGGTACATGCTGGAGCTCTTACCCCCAAGTCTACTATTCACACACAGCTGCAGATTACCCAGCACTCTGAACCCTACAGGCAACAGTGAAAAATAAAACAATAACATTGAGAAAAACACAATACCAGAGCTGTTAAAGGCAACCACAGCCACAAGTATGGGCAAAGCAAAATGGCAAGTGAACATGGTTGTTAAACAATTTGCACAGCGTTAACCTGTCTTTTGAAAGTGGGAAGATATTTTATCACTCCACTTCAAATGTTATGTGAATTGCAGAAGGTATAAAAGATACATACACTATCAGTCAAAAGTTTTTAATGTTTTTTAATAAATTGTCTTCTGCTCGCCAAAGCCTGCATTTTATTTGATCCAAAATACAGCAAAAGCAGTAATATTGTGAAATATTTTTACTATTTAAAATAACTGCTTTCTATTTGAATATTTTAAAATGTAATGTATTCCTGTGATCAAAGCTACATTTTCAGCATCATAACTCTAGTCTTTCTCATCAAAGAAGCCTGAAAAATCTACTCAGCTGTTTTCAACATAATAATAATAAATGTTTCTGGCACAGCAAATTGGAATATTAGAATGATTTTACTGGAGTATTGGAGTAATGATGCTAAAAATTCAACTTTGAAATCACAGGAATAAATTACATTTTAAAATGTATTCAAATAGAAAAGTTATTTTAAATAGTAAAAAAAAAAAAATCTAAATTGTACTGTTTTCACTGTACTTTGGATCAAATAAATGCAGGCTTGGTGAGCAAAAGAGACTTTATTATAAAACATTACAAAATTTACAGTTCAAAAACTTTTGACTCGTAGTGTAAATATGAACTTTTTCATTTCTAATTTCAGTTATTTAAGTTTAATTTTATTTGTAAAGGTAGGGGAGACAGGTACGGCAGAAAATCTAATATTGGAGTTATTTTTGAAAGTGTATATAAACAGGTTTATAGTCTTGGTAACAAAAAAAAAAAAGAAAGAAAAAAAAACTGCTGGACGTTTCTATGTTCTATTTCATTTTAAATTTAAAAAATCTGCAAAAATGTAGAAAGAAAGTTAATGTAGAAAAATATCAAGCCATTGTTTTTGTAATACAGTTTTTTATAAAATTAAATATAAAACCACCATTGTACATAATCGACCAATCGTGGTGTGCGAGAAGGCGGGATCTACAGAGAACTGTCAAAGCAATGCAAATACACATACATATAACACATACGTATTCTAAATAACAAGAGGTTTAGAAAATAAAGTCAAAACCTGGACATTTTAGGCAATTTAGAAACCCTGGCCAGGACATATCTGGGGGAAATTTGAATTAGATATTTGAAACTAGCAAACAACTGCTAGAGAAAACACATAATCAAATTCAAAATCATGGTTATTGACAGCCCTTGTGACAACTAGCCCCGGTCCTATAGTATGTATTTTAGGTGCTGCAGCTGGTCATCATTTCAGGTTTTTCACAATTTTATTCACTTTTTTGTAGTTCAAATATTTTCTGCGTAGTCTCACAGTATGCAGTCATCATTACATGTACACTACCATTCAAAAGTTTGGGATCAGTAAGATTTTTAATTAAAAAAAAAAAAAAAAAAAGTTTCTTATGCTCATCAAGGCTGTGCTAATTTGATAAAAAAAAAAAATACAGAATAAATGTAACATTATTATGATGTAAAATATTTTTTTTTAAATATACTTCAATTCAAATCTAATTTATTCCTGTGATAAAAGCTGAAATTTCAGCATCATTACTCCAGTATTCATGATCCATAAGAAATCATTCTAATATGCTGATTTATTACCAGTGCTGCTTAATATTATGGAACCTGTGATATCCTTTTTCAGGATTCTTTGATGAATAAAAAGTTAAAAAGAACAGCATTTATTTAAAATAGGAATCTTTTCTAACAAAATACACTACCGTTCAGAAGTTTGGGGTCAGTACATTTTTATTCTTTCTTTTTTGAAAGAAATCAATACTTTTATTCAGCAAGGATGTGTTAAAATTGATAACAAAAGTGATAGCAAAGACTTATATTGTTAGAAAAGATTTCTATTTCGAATAAATGCTGTTCTTTTTAAAATCAATTAAAGAATCCTGAAAAAAAGTATGTCAGCTGTTGCCAACATGGATAATTCTAATAATAAATCAGCATTAGATTGATTTCTGAAGGATCTTGTGACACTTAAAGTCCGCCTGTAGTGAAAGTCAAGATTTTTATGTTATTTATTTGTCTATGTTGTTTTTAATATGCTTTTAGACAAACCATGTGCCAGTCCATTAAACACCATGGCTGAGTATTTTCTCCTTAAAATTGTAGTTTCCCGAAAGCTGTCCCAGAAACAAACCCTTTTTTTGCTACGTCACAAACTTCAGTAACCAATCACGTCAAAGGATAGATTCCTATCATTAGCATGCAAAATATACCAATAGGATTATCGGCACAAAACCAGATATTAAATAGAGCATTTAATAGAGCATTTAAATAGAGCACAACCGCTAGACGCTAACCACTAACTTGAAAAATAACCCACAGCAACAGTGTAAATGTAGCCCGGAGTCAGACGCACCTCTCCCGCACTGCCGTCTGCACTTTCCTCGCATATGCTCGCGGGCGCGAACTAGAATCACAAACTAGGCTGCATTCGAGCCTTCAAGGCATTTTGAGGGCACAACATTTGTCAAGTAAGTAACTTTAGCAAATGTCCGCTATTAAGACATAGTTTTATCAGTCATTATCCGTGTTTCGCCAGTATATCACGTTTACTACAGTTCAGTTAGCGGACCGGGGGCTCTGGCTGGTGTGACTGCGTTGGGGCGGGGCTAATTTGCATATTCATAGATCCACGTATAGTAAATGAGGCAAGGGGATAGAGTTCCATTCAAGCTGTTTTAAGCCATGAGAAACAGACATTTAAATGTCATTTTGATGATCAAATATCAGTTTTAAGGGATAAAAATTTTGACTACAGGGGGACTTTAAGAATGGAGTAACGGCTGCTGAAAATTCAGCTTTGCATCACAGGAAAAAAAAATATTTTAAAGTATATTAAAACAGAAACCATTACTTTATATTGTAATAAAATGTCGCAATATTACTGTTTTTAGTGTGTTTTGATCAAATAAATACAGCCTTGATAAGCATAAGAGACTCCTTTAAAAAAAAAAAACATTACAAGTCTTACTGATCCCAAACTTTTGAATGGCGGTTAATGATTGCACGAATGGGAAAAAGTTGTTCAAAATAAAGAGTACAGCATGTCATGGTGCAGGAAACACATGTTGCTGTTTGACATGTCATGTTAACTCCCTATTATTACTCATATAGCGTTAGAAACAAGACTAAACAGGACAGCTTGTTGTGATCAGTGTTTCTGCATGTCATAGGATCTATAACTAATCATAAGCTTCTAAACCAAAATAACCCTTGTATAGTTTAAAAAAAGATATCCAAATTAAAGCTGAATTTTTAGACAGCTGCGGTTCACTAGCGTCAAACCGGGTCTTTACATCAACACAGCTGCACAAAATCAGCTCAAGGAACATTCTATTTTTAAAGCAAGACGACAAGTAGCTGGGGGCCAATGACATGCTTGAAGAGAGCGAGTGTTTATTGCATCATGGCGTCTCTCTAGTGAGGAGTGGCGGGGCGGCTGAGGGATGGCGGTCATTAGAAATGTGCCTCCAGTCAGGGGCTGCGCTAAGATTACTCACACACCAGGATACTGCCGCACACACACACACAAATACTAAACAATGGTTTTGTTCTGTTACTGAACTAAGACTAATGACATCCACTCCGATTTACGCCCTTTGTTCATCACTTTATATTTACATCAAATTTTAAAAGCAGCAGCAGTCTCACAGCAGGAATTTATAGAAGCTAAAAGCAACACTCAGCTATTAAACTTCTCACCCTACATCCCTCAACTGCCTGAATTGATAAAATTCTTCCACTGACAAATGAAACAATAACCATAATTTTATATTTCCCAGGTCATAACCATAGAGTCAAGGTTTGGCTGATTATTATGGCCCTATTAGCCCCTGCTGGTAGATGCTATAACTGCATCAACTGCCAGAAAAACATATTTCTCCATTGGTAGCCATTCAAAAAGATCTGGATAGATCTGACTAGGTTTATTTTTTCTATCAACAATGAAATTTATGGAAAGATTTAAATATTCAGTAGATGTTTTGCTATCAGTGTGTTTGATGTTTTAATTGTTTAAAAATGAACATTTTTTCCACATCTGTTCTTTTTGCTCTTTCACAGCTCAGAATATTCACTATTCAAGAGTTTGGGACTGTATAATGATCCAAAAAACATCTTTAATATATTTATTGTTTTCAAATCTTACATTTGTAATAGAGTGTTTTCATGACGTGTCATCAATGTTGGCGCCACAGTTAATGTTTCAGTAGTACATTAACCATGCAATCCATATTGTTGTCTACATCCTAGTATCACCAATATGTCCGTGCATCCGGGTAACAGACCAAAACGTGAAGTGCAAACTCTCTATTAAATCTTAGTATAAAGCCTCATCTTAGCATATTTCAATGTGTCATGAAGCAAAAACTAAGATTAAATTATTAGGGTTGCCAGGTTTTCACAACAAAACTAGCCCAATCGCGTTTCGAGGGGGGTCCACCAGTAAAAATTGCGTTTCGGGGGTAAAATACACCTTTTGGTAAAATTCACATTCCAGGGGCTAAATATTACGTTATTGGGGTCGCTTCAACCCGCGGCAACAGCGTTAGCCCCATTCCATGGGAAATGTGGACTTGGCAACACTGATTACAATACAGTATTCATAATTTGCATTTTATTAGACAGTCAAATTATTTTATTTTTTACCGGTCTAATTAGCCCTACCACAGACATGGCACGCTTTGCGACAATTACTTACGGTTGACGGTGACTATGAAAAGAGCGCGTCGCCGTAAATAAATCGTTTCAGTCGCAGAATTCTTTTACAAAACAGCTATTTTTTCATATCAAACTCGAGATAAATTATTGCATAAAATGATTATATCATGGACATGTTGGAAACTTGCATCAAGGCAGTAAATGTATTACGTCAAGAACTATTTTACACAAAAGGCGCATTTGTCACATTCAAACAGGTGATGGCAACGCTGTTGACATACCTGGAGCAGGTGGACACGGCGTCTACCTTTTAATATACATTTATTATGAACCAACATGAGCAAATAAGGCAGATTTCATATCGTGTACTTCGGAGGAGTTCTACACCAGGCGTAAAACTTCCAGCAAGATGTAGAAGAATGTCTAGGTAATGTAGATCTCCTTGTTTTTATCACCCTAATGCACAACGATATAGTCATATCCATACGGCACCACTGGAGGGCAGTAGTGACACACCTCAGCGAAATAGATTTAACAAGCAATTTGCTCTCTCTTCTTGTACATCGTGTACTGCTTTAAAGCAGAAAGTCTGCCTGTAAAACACAGACTACCTGCTCCACGTACACGAACCGGCGAGTTAAATCCTGGGAACTAAAACAAACAGCTTGGAGGTAAATTACAATGCACTTTTGATGTGCTAACAAAAGGAATTAATTCACATGCGTACCTGTGCAGTCTGCAGTCATCCTGCCTCCTTGCAGAGCTCCCAGACTTACTGAATTTTCGCCTTCAGTCTCATGCAGTCACTGTTGCTGCAGGCTCACTCTCAATCTTTCTGCGTCTCGGCAATGAAATACAAGCAGCTCTGAGCTTTCGCAAATGAAAATAGGCACTGTTAGGTTGTTTTAAATCTGAAATCGTTACGCCTCAGTATGGATCTGGGTCGGTTTATGTGCATATGAATCACTGGCGTTTTTTTTTAGTTCTTTAATTTACTGTCTTAGCCTTAACAGGTTAATAAACATAAAGTATACAACATATGTTATTTTTCATAGCTGACGTACATAAACACACCAGCGCAGGTATGTGTCTAGAAATACGAAAACACGAAAGCACGAAGGTACATATGAATATGGCATATCATAAGGTGCAGTGACATTGTAAACAGCTTGGTTGAATTTTCAATGACATATGTTTTTATACCACTCTTGCTTCTTGTCTTGTATTATACTAAAAATGAAATGAATTACAACGTTGCTTAGAACGTTTGGTGGTATATCTAGAATTATTTATTTATTTAAATTACGTTTATTTTTCTTCACTTTTTCCATGATGATGGTTTTCACACTGCATTTTGTCTTTTTTTCCCCCACTGTGTACATAAGAGAAACGTAGAGATTATTATTCCAGTCTTCATCTTTGCTATACAAGATTTAAACAACATGAGGGTGAGTAAGTAGATTTTTATTATTGGGCTATTAAGTTGTATAAAGAATGCCAGTAATAACTACAGTAATAATTACAGTAATGAATTAAAATATTTTTACAATTAGTGATATTTTCCCGCTAAAATACTAGATGCTAGAAAGAAATGTGGCTTTCTCTAGTATCGCATCAAGATAAGTGCTGGTGTCTCATATGATTCCAGGTATTGTGATAAAAGAAACAGGATCCAATATAATAAGCTTTCTGTGGGGTATTTTGAGTTTGTGCTTTGATCATTTACCTCAGGCTTCTAGTAAATTAGATCTCAGTATTGCATACGAGAGAAGTGTTTTGAGAAAAGATACGGCTGATGAAGATCACATTTAGACAACTGACCATGGATGCGAAAGAGATAAACATCAAGGTGAGTTTTACCTCCTTTCTCCATGGAATGCTTTGTGGCTTTGCGTGGTTGTTTGTCACAGATGTGGCATCTTTTGTTTCAAGATGAAAGCCCTGTGTTTTGCTCTTTTGTTGGTTTCTCAGAATAGATGCATTTTGTATGCTTTCAGTGTAATGTCTTTCAAGGTTTTTCCTTATGATAATTTAAAAATAATATACTGTGTATGTCTTATTAGATTTCATATAGCTTAGTCGTGCGTCTGGTCTTGTTGGAGCTCAAGTGGAGGAGCAAAACGCTAATAATGTCAAGGTCATTGAGTTTGCTTCTAACAAAAACAAACTGAAATACACTTATTAGGTCCCTTAGCACATGTTTATATGCAGCAGTAAATTAGTAGCAGACAATAAAACTTTTACCAGTTTTATTCAGAAGGAAGTTGCTGGAAAAACACAAAGGAGCGTTAGATTACGTAAATGCAATTTATAGAGCACACATTTGCTTGGATGAAAGAATTGATTGAAACAGTCCCAGACCTGCAATTATGGTGCTAGCAATGTCACTACTTAAATATAGCCGTGTGATATGTGTACAGTGCAGTTCTACACCACATTAAATTCACATAACAGCTTTTAAAAAGGCTAATTTTCAAAGTTCTAGAGGGACTCGCTTAAGCGTAAATACATTGCAAACAATAGTTCATAATATAAACATGCAAATTACTGTAAATGTATTTATGGTAATGTGGTTCCTTATAATGCCTCTCATCCACTATAAACAAGACAAAAAAGGGTCCTGATAAAGGGTTAGGTCATGTAGAACTTCACACGCAAACAAACAAAATCAAATTAAATCAATATGAGTCATAATGTTCTCTATTGTTTTGAAAGGTCTGCATTGAATATGTAGACTACAGTAACTGCCCATTTCCATGCAACAGTTTCAGTATCAGCGCAGGTCAAGGACAGATAAAGACACTGTTTATTGAAAAGGACAAGTCTTACAGAAGCAGCCATGTTTGTAAGAATATATATATATATATATATATATATATATATATTCACATATATGGGTAGTTGACATGAAACGCTTCCTGCGTTGTGACTTCAGAGATTCCATCTAGCNATGTTTGTAAGAATATGTATATATATATATATATATATATATATATATATATATATATATATATATATTCACATATATGGGTAGTTGACATGAAACGCTTCCTGCGTTGTGACTTCAGAGATTCCATCTAGCACTGTTTTACACAGTTAATTATATAATAACGGTTTTTATAACCATATTAATTGAGAGACTAATATTGCATGTGGTTTCAAAATTAATATGCTCATAAAAACGACATGCATAATAATTAAAGCAAAATGCTGTTGAAAATAGTCTGAGAATGAGTACTGAAAGCAAAAAAGTGAAATGTGAATTTATATGTAGTTTAAGTTTGATGTGACTGAATTTAAAAAATCTTGATGTTGATTGTTATTGGCAAACAGAATGGGGCATGTGTAAAAATAATACATTATATGAAATAAACCCTAGTTTAAAAAGAAATGTCTTCCATAACTTCAAATCAAGACATGACCAAGTTACCTACACTAGGTGCCGACTCGGTCACTCAAGACGTAAACATGGGTTTCTGCTGATAGGAAAAGCTCCTCCTTTACGTATCTTATGTCAAATTCATTTGGACTGGAATTTTTATAATACTACCAAAAAATAATTTATTCAGAAACATGTTTAAGTGGAATATTTTGTAATGTATCACTTGAATGTACAGTTGAGGTCAGAAATTTACAGAATCTGCAAAATGTTAATTATTTTACCAAAATAAGAGGGATCATACAAAATGCATGTGATTATTTTATTTAATACTGACTTGAATAAGATTTTCACATATAGTCCACAAGAGAAAATAATAGTTGAATTTATTAAAATGATCCTGTTCAAACATTTACATACGTTTGATTCTTAATACTATGTTGTTACCTGAATAATCTTTGGTTTTTCAGCAATTTTGTGTATTTGAACCCTCTCCAACAATGACTATGATTTTGAGATCCATCTTTTCACACTGAGGACAACTGAGGGACTCGTATGCAACTATTACAGAAGGTTCAAACACTCACTGATGCTTCAGAAGTAAACCCAATGCATTAAGCGCCGAAAGAGGGTGAAAACGTTTTGAATTCAGGGTAAATTATTATTTTGTCTTCTGGGAAACACCCAAGTATCTTCTGTAGCTTCTGAAGGGCAGTACTAAATGAAAAAAATATGACATTTAAGCAAAATAAGAAAATTGTACACATCCTTATTCTGTTTAAAAGTTTACACCCCCTGACTCCTAATGCATCATTTTTCCTGAGTCCCTCAGTTGTCCTCAGTGTGAAAAGATAGATCTCAAAATCATTGTTGGAAAGGGTTCAGATACACAAAAATGCTGAAAAAACAAAGATTTTTCTTAAGAACAATGGGCAGTTTCTTAAGGACTGTTCAGAACAAACAAGGTGCCTCGTGAGCAACTATCACTAAACAGAATCAAGTGTATGTAAACTTTTGAATGGGGTCATTTTTATAAATTCATCTATTATTTTCTCCTGTGGACTATATGTAAACTTCTTTTATGTAAATAAAAGTTCATTACTAAATAAATAAAAAATGACATGCATTTTGTGTGATCCCTCTTATTTTGGTAAAATAATTAACAGATTCTGCAAGATATGTAAGGTATGTAAACTTACGACCTCAACGTTTAGATTTTCAACTGTTTTATATAATAACTTAAAATTTTATGGATTATGATGTTGACCTTGTGTTTGCCATGTAAATAACCCCCATGCTAACATGCTATTAAAAAATTAGTAAACAAACATTGTTATCCATCAACTACCCATACATAATATAAAAAAGACAATTATGACAGTGACCCAGTCACCAAGGATGAGCTAATGTTTTGCCTTATTTTAACAGATTTATTTTACACAAAGAATGGAAAAAAAGTTGAGCGTGTATGGGACATGTCGTACAAATGAAGCTGGTCTACGCGTACCCCTGAGCAGCATAGCACCACCGGTTCCCTCCGGCATCTTCAAATTCGTCCCAGCATTCTTGCTATCCACCAGTTGCAGGGCATGACAATCTGACAGATGACCCGTCCTCCCTGGTAATAGTAGGGATACGGCCAAAAGCCGCCCAGGGGCTCGTGGTATCGCCGACAGTAACGGTACCCTCGACGACAGTACTGGCAGCAGTAGCCTTGCTCATCTAGGCTGTTGTCCAGCTCCAGCCCGACTTCTCTCTGCGAAGAGAGTGAGTCAACAGGGTCAGAACCGCAGCCAAACAGTACCTGCAATCTCACTACAGGGCACATGACTGATGGCTTGATTTTAGCAATAAAAAGGTGCAGCGCTCTGAAGGGGGAATGAAGAGTGATTATGGGGTGTAGACACGCAATGACAAAAAACCCTGTCATGCTCGGATATGTCACAAGGATCAGAGTGGCATTTAAAGTAGATGGTTTTGATATGCCAAGCCAGGGTATCAGATATAATATAATGCCCTTGACCTTTCCATTACGCCGCCGGTGGCATCGCTTGGCTTTAGCATCTCTGATTCAAGTCCCTTAACCCCGCTGCCTGTCCGTTCTCAGTCACAGCGAGTTTGACACTGCCAGCCACCGAGATAATTACACTATTTCTTTCATCCCAGCCCTCCCACTCCCGTAAAAGCGCAGCACTGGCGCCTCGGTCCGAGCAGCGACCCCGGCCTCATTTCGGCTCTGAAATGAGAACCCTCCCCCATGCGCTTTCATGCCCTCCTTTGACTTTGGCATCAAGCGAATGGCACGTTCACACAGCAATTAGCAGGGTAATGATCGCCCAACAAGGATCGGTTTATATGCTCTCGCAGGCAGGGTGTGAATTGGTGTAAGGGCTAAATGAAAGCGGAGTGAAAGGTAAATTGGGTAGAATTAATGGCCCTTGGCCCTCTCCATTGTGATCGTGTACGCGTGCCCTCTCCAGATTACCCAGGGCTGAGTGCCATGCCTTTGATCAGCCGCTACAACGAGATGGGTTCCGAGAAGTGCCACTTAACTTTCTATCTCCCGTAACTGTTGGAGCAGATAGCACCCTCGACTCGCGCGGTTTCATTTGACTGCCTTTCGATCTCCCCAAGCTTACGACGCAGACAATATGACGTTATCCGTCTGATTAAAAACACTGTCATGGACCTAGTCACCTCCGCTGATCTGCATTAGATTGGCAGATGAAGCCGCATCTCTCCACGTTGTCTGGCAACGTTTCAGACTTCCTGTTGGGAAATGACGCAAATGGACGTGAGGGGAGAAAATCGCTTTGCCCGGATGGAAATGGCATCTAAAAACGGTCATTTGCGGTGTTTGCATTGTATAAACAGGTATATTATTATCATTATTGATCTTTTTGGGCTTGAGATGAAGCGCGGTGAATTATAATGTGCCTGTGCATGTGCGAGCGAAGATGCATAATGATGTGCATTTCTCCTCTGGAGTCCCATCTCTCATTATGTTCTCCATAAACGGAGCATGTATGAGTTTCATGAGCTTGCTATGCAGTGATGAATGGAGTGAAAATTGCATTCTCCTAATGATTAGACTAGTGCAAGAAAAAGCAGGGTGATGCTTGTACTCTTTGATTTATTACTCTACAAATGCACGAAGACAATTACTGATTCATAATGTTTGTCAGGTTTAGGGTCAAGAGTGTTGAGACAACAATTCATTTTGGAAACGGCACAAAGCCCGTCACTGTAGCACCGTTTGCTTTATCAGACTTTCACAGAAAAGCCCCCTGCCAGGATGAAAGGTGGATGTTATTTGGGAAAATAAGTGATTTTTTTTTTTTTTTGTCGAGTGAAATGATGTGTGATTAGGATAAAACAAACAGACTATGAATGTTATTGTTCCACGGAGGTATATTAATCAAACTGATTATCCTTCTTCAATGAGAAAGTGAGTGTTAATAACCTCATGTTTGAGACTTTATGTCAGCGAAAGGAAGTGAAGTACTCTGGGACATGATGTCAGTCATGCATAAACTAGTAAGAGTAATTAAGAACAGGTGCCTATAGCTGACTGTAGCCTTTTGTATTAGCATTACAACGCCTGTCATGTTCTCTGTTATGTTTAGCGTTACAGCCCGTAAAGCGTGATGTAGTAGCATTTAATGTGAGGAGGTACGAAAACTCCTCATTTATTACGGCGTGGCACATCATACAGTTGATTCTCAACTTGACACCCCGTGGACTTACTTCATAAACCACAGTTACTGAGGGGAAAATTATCTTAAACTTCACACTATCTTGATGCTAATCAAGACACTAGAGAGACACTTTTTCCCAAAAGAGTTTGATTGATTTATAAAATGCATTTAGAGTAAAATTCTTCATGCATCAAATTATTTTTTTTCAGGACTGTCAAAGTTAACTCATTAACGTCTCAAACATAATTAAATGCGTTTAACACGCTATTTGTTTATTTATTTATTTATTTTTTTAGTTTGACAAGCTTCATATTGTTCTGTTCTGAAAAGTGATTGGGACATATGGAGCAGATTGGAACTGATCGGAGTGCACACAAACACAAAAAAATCTCTTGTGGACGACCCATCTATCAATAAATGATGGAGAAAGTCTCTTTTACAGGTTGGTTATTTTTAAAACAAATTCAGATGTGTTGTTTACAACAAAAGTAAAGCATTTGCATTCATTGTATGGTGGAATTTAATTATCGCCGAAGCTGAACGTTCATCGAAATGTTAATGCGAACACCTGCGGAGGACTGCATTGTTATGC
>JAHKKF010513433.1:6672-18024 GCA_019740295.1 Labeo calbasu
AGGTGAGGTCATTTGTCCAGCATTAATGAAATATATTGAATATAGAAAATCCTGGCATCATTTATTCACCTCCATGTCTTCTCAAAGTATGACTTTTTGTTGTTGTGGTTTATTTATTTTTATTTTTTTAATGGACATTTTGTCTACTGTTAATATAGTGAAAAGTAGTCAAACACTTTAAATAAATAAATAAATAAAAGCTTAAATGTAATGTAGCTTTGTTTGAAGAACAGACTAATATTCTGAAAGCTTTTTCAAAAATTATATTGTTAAATATTATTGCAAATTAAAACAACAGTTTTCTCTTTTAATATATTTTAAAATATAATTTATTTCAGTGCTGCATAGCTGAATTTTTCAGTCTTTAGCTTCACACAATCCTTCAGAAATCATTCTAATGTGCTGAGTTATTACTTAACAGTTGTGTTGCTTTATTTATCTATTTATTTGGAACCTGTAATTATTTATTTATTTATTTTTTTTTTTCAGCTTTCTTTGATAAATAAAAAAGTAAAAAGAACAACATTTGTTCAAAATAGACATCTTTTCTAACAATATAAGTCTTTACTATCACTTTTTATCAATTTAACACATCTTTGCTGAATAAAGGAATTAATTCCTTTCAAAGAAAGAAAGAAAGATAGAAAAAAAAAAGTACTGACCCCAAACTTTGAACAGTAGTGTACACTGTAACAAAAGATTTTTATTTTAAATATCTAAGAATTCTAAAAAAAGGATCACAGGTTCCAAAAAAAATATAACAGCGCAACTGTTTCCAAAGTTGATAATAAATCATCATGTTAGAATGATTTCTGAAGGATCATGTGACAGTGAAGACTGGAGTAATGATGTCGAAATTCAGTTTTGCATCACAAGAATAAATTACATTTTAAAGTATATTAAAATAGAAAACCACTATTTTAAATTGTAATATTTTTTTTTTCTGTATTTTTAATCAAATAAACGCAGCCAGATAGATTTATACAGACACATGCCATATGTACAAACACATATGTATGTGGTGCTGAAGAGTTGAAGAGTTACTTTGGTACGATTTAGTTGTTTTGATTGGTGGAGATTTCTATGCAGAATCATGTAATGTAGGAATTCTTTTCAACAGGAACATGATTGTTTAAAAAATATGAAATAATGTTAACTGGTGGCTTTATAAGTTATTAAAAATAAAGTCCCCTATAAAGAAAATGAATGTTTTTTTTTTGTTTTGTTTTGTTTTTTTTTTTTAATATCTGGAACTGACTGGTGTGCTTCATACGAAAGTACTGAATCAATGTTTTGCTGCCTAAACTGAACATTTCCAGCAGTTAAGATTTTTTTTGTCTACATGATTAAGCAGTTAACTAAAGCAATATTTAATTGTTTGTCTATTTTTTTCTATTTGTTTGCAGGATTTTTGTCCTGGTTCCGAAATGGTCTCCTGGCAACAGGAATCGGCGTTATTGCGTTTGCGCAGAGTGAAGTTGGCCGAGAGGCCGGATATGGTACTGTATCTTTCCCTCTCAGTCCGTCTGTTTTTCTTTTAAATCATTGCCTTGTTTTGAATTTCTTTTTCCTTTCCTCCCCCAGTGTTCTTCATCCTGGGTGGAGTGTGCGTCTCATTCGGCGGAGCGTCGTACGTGACCAGTCTTTTGACTCTGAGGAGGATCATGCTCCTCTCTCGCCTGACTGTGCTGGTCCACGCAAGCTTGGTATCCATTGCCGCCCTCTTCTGGCTGTGCGCGGTATCGCTCTACATCGGCCGCCTGGAGCTGGAGATCATTCACGACGAGGATGAGGAAGAGCACGCGGCAGATGAAAGCGGGGAGTGTGCAGAATGCAGGGCTAGACGCGAGAGACGCGGCGCTGAAGAAAAAGGCCAAGACAAGTGAGACGAGAGGAGACTCCACTGGCTTTTTACACTGACCCAGAAACATGTTATATATTCACAAGCTGTTTAAACTGCTTTAAGAGGAAAGGCGAAACTGGTTTCAGGTCTGTGTGGAGTTGTGGCTTCTACCAACATATTTGTGCAGTACTCTAGCACTTGGTTTATCGGGTTGAGTGAGTTTTTGTGTTTCTGATACTCCTGAACATCAACTGCCCCACTGTGTACATAAATTCACATTTTTCCTTTGTAATATTTTTGCTGGATGTGGGATATGTGTGCTGGAACATGAAGTTATTTCTAAAATAGCACTTATTGGACAACCAGTTAAGTATCATGGTTGTTCAACTGTTATATATGGGCATGTTCACTATATTATATAGTGATGTGCTTCAGAAGTAAGTTTTTTGGTAACTCACTTTACAATAAGGTTTGATTTTATTAATGATACATTAGTTCATGTTAATTTATACTGAATATATTTAAAGAAGAAGTCCACTTTCAGAACAGCCATTTACAGATAATGTACTCACCCCCTTGTCGTCCAAGATGTTCATGTTCATGTTTTTTGAGGAAAACATTTCAGCATTTTTCTTCATATAATGGACTGATATGGTGCCTCAGGTTTGAACTTCCAAAATGCAGTTTAAATGTGCCTTCAAACGATCCCAAATGCGGTTGTAAACGATCCCAGCAGAGGAAAAAGGGCCTTATGTAGTAAAACGATCAGTTATTTTCATTAAAAAAATACTATTTAAAAAAAAAATACAATGTTTTTATGAAAATAATCAATCATTTCACTAGATAAGACCCTTCTTCCTCGGCTGGGATCATTTACAACCGCATGTGGGATAATTTGAAGTCGCATTTAAACTGCATTTTGGAAGTTCAAATGCGGGGCACCATAGCAGTCCATTATATGGAGAAAAATGCTGAAATGGTTTCCTTAACGCAATTTCTTTACGACTGAGGAAAGAATAACATGAACATCTTGGATGACAAGGGACTGAGTACATTATCTGTAAATTGTTGTTCTGGAAGTGGACTTCTCCTTTAATTTATAATTAATAATTTTACATTTACAATTTAAATATTCTTTAGTGCTGTCAAACGATTAATCAAGATTAATTGCAACCAAAATGTGTTTTTGTTATATATATGACTTAATATATGTGTGGACTGTGTATATTTATTATAGTAAAGTACACACACTTCCATGTATATACTGAAGAAAAATGTTAACATATTTAATATATTTATATATATAATAAATTTTATGAATATAAATATATGTATGTAAATACTTTCAAAATATATACTTTGTGTGTCTTTATATATACACAAAAAATATACGCAGTATACACATTATGTAAAAAAAAAAAATACTTATTTCTGATGCGATTAATTGCGATTAATCACGATTAATCGTTTAACAGCACTAAAGAAATTAACAATAATCATGATTAATGAAGGCTGTGAAAGTAACAATTTGAACCTTATTGTAAAGTGCTTTTATATTTCATAGTTTTCATTATACAGCATTTTCCATCTATTTAGACGTTGTTCGGGTTGAGATTTATTTTAAAATGATTACCTCACGTCTCTCACAATTTACTTCCAGTTTCCTGCTTTAGCGGTCGCAGTCTTATTTAATAAAATCACTCCTTGCAGATTTGATAAGAACTTCTAGACATCGTCTTCTGCCTCATGGATTTCTCTCAACAGAGATGTCAGGACATCTTTTCTTTTGTTATGCATGAATCCAAAGTATAGATGTTGTTACCATTTTTTACAGCATGCAGTCGTACCGGTTGCTGTCTTAGATAATCTGCTGACGTGAGATGTAGCGTCAGGCATGTGTGTGCGGACCGCACATGTGCTCATACGGTCATTCACTCTACTGGAGTGTTTCTATGTTTTCTTTTCATTGAACCAGTGCATGCTGCACACCCACAATCAGTCAACTCTAGATCTAGATTAACTCTAGTTTAAATGCTGTTTTTTTTTCCCTGTTCAAAGCAAATACACGGATCTTGCTGGACTACAAGAAGGAATAATTCAACAGTGTCATCCAAAATGATTAAACTGTTGTCAACTGCCCATCTTTCCTGTCTGTCATTTTGGATAAATGATGATTAGTGGTGATTAAGGAATGATTCAGGTTCTAAGCAAGTAAAACAATCATGTTTATTCATACCTCAGTTTGTATAAACAAACAAAATTTTGCATTTACAGCAATGCATTTACTAATAGATATTTATGAAGCAGTATTATTTTAGTATTATTTATGTACTTTTATAGTATTTAATAACAGTTTGAATGAGTTTTAATATTTTTGGTTTGGAATTTAGTTCTGTTATGTGCTTTTGTCATATCTATCCGTCTATCTACACTACCATTCAAAAGATGTTTTAAAGAAGTTTCTTCTGCTCTCCAAGCCTGCATTTATTTGATCCAAAATACAACAAAAAACTGTAAAATTTGAAATATTTGTACTATTTAACAGAACTACTTTCTATTTGAAAATATTTTAAAATGTAATTTATCCCTGTGATTTCAAAGCTGAATTTTTTGCATCATTACTGCAGTCACATGATCCTTCAGAAATCATTCTAATATTCTGATTTGCTGCTCAAAAACATTTATTTTTTGTTGAAAACAGCCGAGTAGAATTTTTCCGGTATCTTTGATGAATAGAAAGTTTAGAAGAACAGCATTTATCTGAAATTGAAATCTTTTGTTGATCAATTTAAAGCATCCTTGCTAAATAAAAGTATTAATAAAAGTATTTCTATAATTTCTTTTCCCCCAAAATTAATAGAATTAAAAAGTAATTTAGAAAAATTCATTAAAATTACAAATTATACAGACTCATACAGACAGATTTTAAATGGTATAGTGCATAATGTTATGTAAATCTTTCTATTCATCAAAGAATCCTGAAAAAAATGCACTCAAATGTTTTAAATATTGATGATGATAATAATAATAATAATAATGTTTTTTTAACAGCAAATCAGCATAATGATTTCTGAAGGATCATGTGACACTGAAGACTGGAGTAATGATGCTGAAAATGTAGCTTTGATCACAGGAATAAATTATATTTTAAAATATATTGAAATAACAGAAAACAGTTATTTCAAATAGTACAAATATTTCAAAATTTTACTGTTCTTGCTGTACTTTGGATAAAATAAATGTAGGCTTGGTGAGCAGAAGAGACTTCTTTAAAAAAACAATTTTATTTATTTATTTATTTATTTATTTTTATTTAGCTTTAACTTATTTTAGTAATTTTGTACTTAAGCTTATTTCAGTTTATCTTTCTTTAATGTTTTTTTTTTTTTTTTTTAAATTTAATACATATTTTATTTCAGCCTGCTTTTGGTTACTGAAAATGGCTTTTAATAGTTTATTGTTTTAATAACAACACTATTTTGGTGATATATGTAGTGTAACCACTATACACACTTTTAAAATAGCGTAAAAATGTAAACATTAATTGCTTTAACATCACACTAGAGTGAAAGAAATGTTTACTGACTTAGATGCCATTCAAACTGTCATGACCAACACATTTCTATACAGTTTTGACAGATGAAACACAATAAAATTGTACAATGTTAGTAAATGGGTAAATGGTTTAATAAACATATAGACTTGCATAGTAAGTGCATTACTATAAAATTGATTTCTGTTTGATTTTATTGTCAAAACACATCACTACCTTGTGTTGAACACTGAATACGCTTTTTCCACTGTTATTCAGATCGAATTTACTGGGTTAAAACAAGGTTTCTGTGACTATTATAGAGGTTAATTAATTACAACTGTGAGATTGTAGTGACAAAAAGTTGTTAAATAATAAAAAAAGTTAAAAACCAAACGTGAGTGCAAGTTGTGTCAGATATCAAGGGCAGGTGGCGTCTCTGGAGGGAGGGATTCACGGTAAACAGACAGACGTGTTGATCTGTATGCGTGTGAGGTTTGTTAATAGCGCCGGGGACTCTGGAACATGTGCGGCGGTTCTTTCATTAGTCGTTCCACTTCTGTTTGTACATCTTCAAAGGGCTGCTTATTTATTTGATTATATATTTTAATTATTGTCATCCGAAAGATTTTTTGTTGTTGATTTCTTGTCACAGTAGCTGTTGTTGTTATCAAAGACCATGTATGAATCCTCAGAGAGATGATGGCACGTATCTGTCGGCATATAAATGCGTTTAAGAATTGTCGCTGTTCGTGTTTTGTCAATTCCAGGACACATTTAGAATTTTGTCAGGTTTTCATTTTGTTTCTTGAGTCTTCAAGAGGTAGATGATTGTCTTTGCTATGTGACTTCTGAACCCTGATTGGCTGATGTTCAGACTTCCACTTCTGTCATGCATCTTTGTTGTTTTTGACTGTGTGACTTTTTTTAGATGTATATTTATGTTAATGTGAAATGCAGAAAATTCTATAAATGTACTCTTTTAAACCGATGACATTCATTGTATGTTGATTGTGAGTGTTTATCACGAGGTTACAGACTATTTGTTTATGCATGACCTTCAGTGCTATTTACAGTACATAATGAGTCTATGAATATGTACATAAATGGGGACTATGCAAGCACATTTGTCTCCCGCAATTTCTGAGAAGGACAGGTTTGATGTTTAAGGTGGCGTGAATTCAACGCCGCCACTTAAGGTGGAAATGTCATGTTAGTGGCTTTAGAGGTTAACAAGCTGACTGTTGCAGATTACAGCTCTAGTTAAAACTACAGTCCAGACACCAGCTATAGGCCTAAAGAAAGGTATACGTACATGACAAGTTTCTAGTAACTATAAAGAAAATATTTTTAAAAATGTCAACAATATATTTTGTAGTCTTTATTTATTGATTTGAGTAATGTGACAGCATCAAATAAACAAATTTGATTCATTTAAACACAGGTAGGCTAAGAAAATAAAAAAATAAATAAAAGATGTGTGTGCGTGTGTTTGGGGGGAGGGGGTTCGATTTTTCTATCAAAAAAACACAAATATTGGTTTTGTTTTAAAAATTCTTACACATTCAGAAATAAATTGTTTGTTTGTTTTCAGTCATCTGAATGGTGTATGCTCACCTAAAATGAAGATTCTACTCATACTAGCTTTCTACAAAAAAGTGTTTTAATTTATTTATTTTATATAAACGTAAGAGAGAATCCTCACGCTCATTGGCTGCCGCCTCTGTAGACACGCTAGTTGAGTACTGTTGTTTGGTGATGCAAAGCGCGAAAATTAGGCATTGGAATATGCTTATTATTGTGCTTTACTAGCGAAGACAACGGGAGAAGGATGACAAGGTAAAAAGATGACGGACAGAATCCAAAGTAGTGACGCACGAACCCTTCTTCTGTTGGACAGGTAAGTTAATTAATTATTGCGTAGACCGCTTTTTAAAACTCACTAGTATATTTTGCACAACGTCTAAGACAGTAATGCTGATCTACATCGATAAAATGCAGTGCAACATAAATGTGGTACTTCAAATACGCGAAGAACCGCGACGCAAACTCTACCTTAAGTAGTACTGAAAGCACAAAAAGTGCCAAAGTTTAACATTTCTGTTTTTAACTACTGATGAAAGAAACGAAGCTTTGAAAATATGAATCGATTGAGTTAATTGCTTCACAAAATGATTCACTCTTTTGAAGTAGGAATGGGGAAAACGAACCTTTTGGAAGCTTGTGCATTCCCGCCATATTGGAATTCCCGTAATTATGAAATTCCAACTTGTAAAAAGCGTTCACGTCCTTATAGAACTCTTAATTACAACTTGTGAACTGGTGCTGCATTCACACCATCTTGTAATTCCGAGATGAAAACAAGTGACATTCCACTCTATCTGAATTATGTATTTCTATGGCAACACTATCAACGCCAAAGCCCTCACGTGCTCCTGGACTCGTAATTACAACTTGTAAACTCTGAATGTTCTGAGAGTTAAAGGTGCGTAATTACGAGATTCCAACTTGTAAAAAGCATTCACGTCCTCGTAGAACTCGTAATTACAACTTGTGAACTGGGAGGCTTCTGAGAGCTACGACTTGTACCACATGACCGCTGTACCACCTGACCAACGTAGGCTCTGTTTAGGCGTTGATAGTGTTGCCATAGAAAAGCATAATTCCAAGTCTGAGGACGTGAACATCTTCGAGTAGAACGTCACATGTTGTCATCTCGAAATTACAGTAATTATGATATGGCGTGAACACAGCATCCAACTACTTCTTAGAACGATTCAGTGTAGGACTTAAAAACAAACACCACATGTAAATACAACTAAAACACAACAGAATATGTATAAAAGCACCCTTTAACCAACTGCAAATAGTTTGTTGTATTTGTAATCTAAAAAATTTAATGCTATTAAAAACTCCAACCCCGAAAAAAACCCCTCACCTTCCTGTAGCCCTTAGTAATTCTGAAGCCCTTGATTAGCTTGTTCAGATCTGTTTGATTAGGGTTGGAGCTAAACTCTGCAGGAGAGTGGCACTCCAGGACATTGCCCATCCCTACGGTAAGGTGTAGGGTCGCAAAGGGGCAGAAAATTTCCAATAAATTTCTGGATTCTTTCCAAAAGTTTGCGAAAATTCTGGAAAGTTTATGGAAATTTCTGCTCCCTTTGCACCCCTAGTAAGGTGTGAGCTGTACTTTTGATTCACTGATGTGGAATAATTCACAAGATTCATTTCTTTGGGAATCCATTGAATAAGCTGAGCTACGTGGTTCCTCTTTCGAGTGTTCACTCACATTGCACATTCGCGTTGCAAGCTCCTCTCCTTCTCTGAAATCCTGAAATCTTATAGGATAACACCAGTTTAATAAACTGGCCAGCTGTCGTTAATCTATGCGAATCGCATGCAAATACTGACAAGCCTGTGGAGCAATATAAAATGTGAAGTATAAAATGCAACAATTGCCTAAGAATCTTCTCCTTCATGCTGCCATCGTCAAAGGCGCACCAGTAGACAAGACAGGTTCTTCACTACATCCGATGGCTACTTTCTGCTGAATTTGCCTCATCGACCTACTGGACTTGCACAACCACTGCATCGCCTGCCTGGGCCTGTTCTACGCTGAGGCAGTGTTCTCAGAGTCCAGCTGCGTGCACTGCGCTAACTTGCCGACGTGCGTTTTGAGCACTCGGAGGAGTATCACTTGTGGTCTTACAGGAACAAGGCACACTGCTGCCAGCGAACCGCTGGTGGGCCCACCCCTCCTTCAGGGTGACAGTGACGGTGACGACTTGGTCCAGGGCTGTCATTCTTTGTCGTCGCCCCTTTCCCCAGTCCTTTTCACAGATAAGAGCCTTCGGCCCCCTCTCTCCATCACAGACGTCATTTTATTTGGCCCAGGGGCAGATGAAGAGTCCCTGTCTATCTCTGCATCAGAAAAGGACTGGGCAGATTTCCACGAACAGGTGGTGAAATCATGCTGTGCACCCCAGTAGGCACACGTCCACACAGGTCGTGGTCTCCTACAAGGATGGGGTGGAGGCCCATGATTACGTGCTCATGCCCCTCATCTCGGAGACAGACACTGTGCCTCGCAAAGCTCCTGCAGTCCCTGGGTAGTGGCAACATGAGCGTGGATGCAGTGAGAGACCTGCACGAGGTGATGGACTTTGTGCTAATGGAGACAAAGCACTCCGCTCAAGCCATTGGGCTTTCCGTGGGGTTCATGGTAGTCCTTCACAGGCACCTGTGGCTGACTCTAGCTGACCTGAGGGACTGAGACCGTAAGAAACTCCTCAGTGCACTGATCACTCCTTCCAGCCTCTTTAGTGACACAGTGGAGTTGGATGTTGAGGGCTTCTCTGAAGTGCAAAAGCATGTGAAGGCGATGAATCACCTGTTGCCCGGCACACGTTCCATCAGCCTTAAAGATCACACTTCTTTTCAGCTCCCCGCTCTGCTCAGAGATTGGCTAAGCAGCCCACCACTCCTCGACATGAGCCAGATGTTTGCCGCAAGTAGTGGACGGGATCCAGAAAAAGGCACAACGGACAGAGGAGGAGTCCGCGCCGTGACAGTGGACCACCTTCGCCTTTCGTCCTGACGGACCAGCAAAGAGAAGGAGAGAGCTCGGCCCCCAAGCATCGCATCCTGCATTATGTTCCCCCTGCTCCTGCAGGCGACAAATGTAATGTTCGTGTTTCTGTTTCTCAAAAAAAACAGGAGTACTAAAGGGGCTAAGCACCCCGGCTCCCCATGTGCTTGACACACTCACAGAGTCTCGTGTACCTTCTGCTAGGCGTCTGTACGCTCTTAAACGGGGAGTGAAATAGTGCTGTGATAGAGATATCGACCCGGCAAGCTGTCCCTTGTCAGATGTTCTACGTTTTCTGCAGCACAGGCTAGATAATGGGAGTCTACCATGAACTGTTGCTTTCGCTCAGAATTGCTCTGCTTCTTGCACTTGCCTCAGCTAAGCGCATAGGAAATTTACATGCACTGTCGGTGGACAACAATTGTATTCGCTTTGGACCTAGGAACTGCAATGTTACTCTCCGGCTGAGATCGGCCTATGTGCCTGAATCTTTTTCTACAGCCCTTCAAAGCGCAGGTCATTTCTTTCGCCACTCTGTCTTCCGAGCCATTGACCTTGCATGGCGGCGAAGCTCAGAGCACCATTTGCCCTCTCAGGGCTTTAAGGATTTATATCGCCCGCTCTGCCATCTTTTGACAGTCAGAAAAACTCATCAGCTCTGACTCAGATATGCTAATTTGGTATACCTCAGTTTAGATGTTCATTGGTCTAGCTCCGCCTGTTAGCTACGGGCTTTTTAGCTACAGTGAACTGTCGTAACCTCAGTTCCCTAAAAGTGGAAACGAGACATTGCGAAGATTGCTAGGCTCGCTGCTCAATCAGTAGTGCAGCGTTCAGTCTTAGATTCTAAAGCAATTGTTACTCTCGCTGAATTTCATACTGCCGTAGACTTGTGAGTATTTGCGTGCGATTTGCACAGATAAGCGGCAATGGGCGAGTTTACTGAACTGGCATTATCCTATAAGGTTTCAGAATTTTGGGGGAAGGGAGGTGTTCCCATCATAAACGCTTCACAATGTCTCGTTCCCGCTGAGGTTACGACAGTACCGGGAGACACTGTGCTTAATTTAAAAATAGCCAATCACCAATTCATATTAGTTCAGGAAACTGGACAATTAACTTGCATCACTGATTTACTGAACAAACTGATAGATTACAGTCAGATATTTCATGAAAGCATGTTTGATTGCCTGGGTGTAAAGATGAGCTTTATGTATAACAGTACTTTTTTCCTGCTTCTCTTAAAGGGGTCATCAGATGCCCATTTTCCACAAGTTAATATGATTCTTTATGGTCTTAATGAAAAGTCTCTAATATACTTTGATTAAAAATTCTCAATGGTTTTGTAAAACAACACCCTTTTTACCTTGTCAAAATGAGCTCAGCAAA
>JAHKKF010513437.1:0-21028 GCA_019740295.1 Labeo calbasu
TAAAATGCAGGCTAAGTGTCACTAATTAAACAAGTATATGTTCAGCTGATTGTCAGCCTTTTACATGTGTGCTTCTCATAAACAATTAGCTGATATGCGTATTAAAAGAATAGAATAATAATGACTGATATTAAAACATGTAAACGTAAAAGAAAACCACTTCTTGCCCAGTGTGTTAATGACAACACGGATATAATCAAATGAGTTGGTATAACCTCCAAAACCAAAAAAGTTGCGTGGGAAAACGTGTGCAGATAAATGCAGAGTGTTTCTAAAACGTTTAAGTTCAAAGGCAGATTGCTAACAACAGCCATTTTGGGATAGCTGGGATTTGGTCTTAATGACTTAGGAGTGCTCTTCACTACTCCTAACATTTCACAGATTTAGGAGCTAGTTTTAGTGCTAAAACGCTTTGTGAAATACTCTTAGAGCAAACATTTAGGACTGACATGCCCATTATTTTTAAGATTTTCTCCTAAATCGGCAAGTTATGAGCTACTTTTCGCCTTAAGATGTTTGGTGAATACGGGCCCTGATCTCAAACCTCTGATTTAAACACTCTGATCTCAACATTGTTAAATTTAAAACGTTAACATTAAAACATGACGTCAAACAAGGCAAAATGTAAGTCCAATTGTAACAAATTATTCTAACTGACAATTTAGAGAAAAAAAAATGGTAAGTTACAAGAACTTGGCTGGGAACTTGCTTACTTCTGCAAAGTATTCAATTGCAGAAACAAAAGCTTGGCAATCCACTGCAAGTGTACAGTTCCTTAATGTGTTTTTATACTTGTACTAAAGGAGTTACCCTCAAATGTTTGTGCCATTAAACTGGATTTTATTTAGCTAGCTTGACACTACAGCAAATTATAAACTTACTTGCTCAGCAAGATTCTCTTAAAACGGCTTAGCCATATGCCCTAAAAGAGAAGACCGACTGTAGAGGTGTTTTGTAGCAATGATGTGAATTCCTCTGAAACATTTCGGAATGCAAAAATTTTTAAAGGGATAGTGCACCCAAAAATGAAAATTCTGTCATTAATTATTCACCCTCATGTCATTCCAAACCTGTAAGACTTTACAGAAAAGAGAATAAATTGTTAAATAAAGTCGTTATTTTTGTTTGTTTGCACACAAAAAGTATTCTCGTAGCTTCATTAAATTACGGTTAAACCACTGATATCACATGGACTATTTTAACAATTTTCTTACTACATTTCTTAATAATGTAATGTCAGCTGTAATTTCTTCCAGGTGGACAAAAATTTACTCTGCAAGGTTTGCATGTGGTACATTCAGAAGAGGGAAAGAAAGATCTAAACAACATGCACACCCCCACATCTGAAGTCGCTAAACAAACAACAAAATAAATCACACAATGCGGTCCAGACAGATAAATCTACATAAGCAACCATGCAAATTTCTCAATTGCACATAATCTCCCTCAGGAACTCTTGTGCACGCATTTGCACGTGTTTTTCTTCTCAGGTGAGGTCGTTGTTTTGCGCTCGGAACGTCTTCTGTTGCATTGAGCTGATGTGCAGCGAGCAGAGTTTATGATTGGTTGCCTTGGAAACACATACTGTACTCTTTAGGTGCGAAGAGAGAGAGAAAGAGAGAGAGAGAAAATGAGGATGGAGTGAAGGAGAGGGAGGTTATGGAGAGTGGGGGAGGGGCTGTACAGGGAAAAGCAAAAAAAGGAAAAGAAATGAAAGCAGACTGGCTGGTAGAAGGGGGTTGGGCTATCGTCTCTCAACACCACTCTCTCTACCTCTTTCACTGTCTCTCCCTCTATTTCTCTCTCTCTCTTTCTGCTTTCTCGTACCATTCCTTCCCTTTCTTTGTCTGCTGAAGGAGAAGGCAGGAGAGGAGGGTGCAAATGTGAGAGTACGCGAGACAGTGTTTTGAGAGAGAGAGAGAGAGAGAGAGGGGGTAAGAAAGGACAGGACAGAATGGACTAGGCACACTCGCCTTTTTGACAATAGAAGCTCACTTCCTGTCTGTCAGTGGCGTTCCGTGAGTAAGTCCTCTCACTCTTTTTGTGTGAGTGTGAGCGTGTGTGCATGATACAGAGCGCGTGCACGTTTTGTCAGAGCTGTCATCCGGTACTTTTAAAGGTAAAGGTGAAACATTTTAAATGTACATTGCGCTCGAGGAGAGGGCAAACAGGAAGCAGTGCCCATCTTTTCCTCTCTGACCTGCAAGGTAAGAACGCTTGTGCGTCTCAGGGGAGGAACACTCTTCTCTCCTCTCTATGCCACTTAAATACCGGCCCCTCCGGCTTACTTTTTCTGTCTTTGTGCTCCATGTGCTTTCTTTCTTTTTCTTTGTGCGGTAAACGTGACTGACAGTGAATGTTTTGCAGTAAATCCCGTGCAAGTCTCTACAACTCAAAGTGATTTGTGAAGTTAGCTGCAGAGGAGATCCTTCTGTACATAATGCAATTGTGTGTGTATGTGTAATATAATAGCAAGCCGGTCTCTACTGAATACTTTTGTACAGGAAGTATGGGTTATTATAGCTGGCGATCTTGATCTCTGCCATTACATCTCAGCACAGATCTAATAAAAGACACCGCCTCGGTGTGTGTGTGTCTGCAGTGAACTTTCTCAGACAACCTCCCCACAAGCACTATCACCCATAACTCTCTCTGCACGAGAGAGATTTCCTCGGTTTGTTATCTGGGATAGAACACCCACATGCATGCATTACGTTACCCTCCTGCGGGGCCCCATGGTCACCTGTCGTCCCTGTTGGCCCAATTCATTAGCAGCACCTGCAAATGAAGATAGAATGATGAGAGAGAAAAGAAACGGGAGAATTGGCATATCCCCAACCGTTGTAAAAGTATTTTGAATAGTTGAATGAGTAATGTAAATATCTGCTGAACTTTAAGATCTCCTGCAAACTTCAACTGTGTTACAGGGAGTTTTGGATTTAAAGGGATAGTGCACCCAAAATGAAAATTTGTCCTTAATTCCCTGGAAATGGAATGGTTTTCAGTTCTCTCTGGAGCACAAAGGAACGTGAAGAATCACGTATCTAAAAAGTATCTAAAGTAAAAGTAAAAAGTCTAAAGAATCTTAAAATTCATGAAAATGAAATTTGAGATCTACAACAGTGAATAGCGACTTGTGTTCTTCTCACCAAATCACAGAAGACTATTATGTTGTTTCAGGAGACTTGTAAAAAGCCGTATGCAACACTTCATGATCTCACTTGCACTTGTGCATATTCAAACTTGCATTTCATCACAAACAATGGCAAAATGACTCAATAGCGCCATCTATAAAATTTCAACGAAGTGCCCCTTGAGCTATGTTTCACATACATGTACGAAATTCGGAACAGACAACTCGCCCAAACCTACAAAAAAGTCCCCTGGTATGAAGTCTGAAACCGAAAAGGAGGTTTGTTATTTTGAATTTTCACGGCAGGTTTTGTGCTGTTTTTGCCGTTTTTAGGCGTTGTATTTAAACTAACTCCTCCTTCATATTTAAACAGATCAACACCAGATTTGGTCAGTGTAATCTAAAACTCTTTGTGACGTTAAATTGCGAAGATCTCGAGTTTTCATTGAAGGGCGTGTCCGTAACGGCCTGACAAACTTTGATGTTTTGCCATGAAAAAGGAAGTTGCTATAATTCAGGCATACAATGACCGATCTGCCCCAAATTTAACGTGTTTGATAAGAATCCTGTCCTGAACACATGCCATATTCAGTTATAGCCATAGCGCCACCTGCTGGCAACAGGAAGTGGCATGTTTTACGTTATAACGAACTCCTCATAGAGATTTAATTACATCAACATTATATTTGGTTAGTCTAATCTTAAGGCCTTTGCAATGTTAAATTGCGAAGATCTTGAATTTTTGCTAAAGGGCGTGTCTGTAACGGCCTGACAAAGTGCGATGTTTCACCATGGGAATAAAAGGTGTTGTAGCTCAGACATACAATGTCCAATCTGCCCCAAACTTCACGTTCAATAAGAATCTTGTCCTAAACACATCTAAAAGCCAGTATTCTATTATAACCATAGCACCACCTGCATGCAACAGGAAATTACTTTTTTACATGAACTTAAACATGCAATGTCCAATCTGCACCATAATTCACTTGTTTGGTAAGAGTCGTGGCCTGACGACATCTAAAGGCCAGTATTCAGTTATAATCATAGCGCCACCTGTTGGCAATAGGATAAGTCATGCTTTGCACTAACTCAAACATACCATGTTCAATCTGCACCAAACTTCATATGTTTGATAAAAGTGCTGACCTGAAGACATCTGCATGCCAATATCCATTTATAGTCATAGCGCTATCACCTGGTAGCAGGAAGTTTGGCACATATAAATAACTTTGACATATTCCTTCTATATTTACCACTTTAATAGCATATTGCCCACCATTCGCTGTTTTCCTAAAGCCACCGGGTGGTGGTGAGCCCAAGTGTGAGGGCCCTTTCAAAGCTGCTTGCAGCTTTAATCATTTTTGGATCCACTTTTCCTTTAACAGGCAGGAGAAGAGAGTGTATGTGTGTGTGTGCATATATATGAGCGTGTTTGAACTATGGGAGTCTTTATTTTCTCACACATCAAAATAATTTGTCCTTAGCTGCTCTATGTTTAATGACCTAAATCCGCCACCAAATGCGTCCGGCCTGTTACGACACTTGCTGTTGATCTAATATAAATCTCATGTACGAGAGTAAGTATTTGTCTCTGTTTATGTAGAGTAATATGAGATATGTGTACATGTCAATATCTGCCTCTCAGATTGGATATCAACTCATAAACCCAGCGACTGTGACTCCAACAGCTGCAACAGCACGTCAAGTTTTTAACCACTTCTAAGCATCAGTGGCACCCCAACAGTAGCACTGGATGTGAGAACAAGACGTAGAGACAGAAATCCTGTGAGAATTACTCTCTCAGAAAATGCGGCTGATTATATGACGGCGTAGTAGAGAATCACGTTCATGCGGTTACACCGAGGGTCCCACATCAGCAAACATCATCAGTTTTACAAGACATCAAAAATTTTCTCCACAACAAAGTCCTGCTTGACGTGAAATAAGCCAATATAAGACGTCTTGCTGATTCGGGTTTTGAAAGTGGATGTTGTTCTGCGTCTGAAACTGAAACTGTTCATCTAAACCTCAAATTCTCATACATGATATGTGCCGTTTTAGATGTTTATTTGTGTCTGTAACACCATCTGCATTTTGCTTTCGATAAAGAGACACACAACTTATCTAATTTTGTTTTTTAAACAGGAAACCCCTCGCAGTTCAGCCTAGCGGCTTTTGTTTACGTCTGCAGTGTACGTGTTTTTTTTTTTTTTTCTCTGAATATTGAGTCTGAATTTCTCTCATATCAGTCAGTAACACAATCTCGCTGCTCCCGACAGCAGTGGCGCCCCTATCTTTCCCTTCCCACTCTTCCTCTCTCTTTCCGGCTGTTTGACTCCTGCTGTGGTTCCCCTCTGCTCTCATGAGATATCTGTTTCAGATGGACAGTCACCGTAGACTCTTTGTTTTCGACTGGATTCCAGGCCTTACTGTTGAGTTTTGTGAAGAGTTCAATGTAATCAATGTATATTCTAGACTGTGTGGCTTTCTAGAGAGTTTAAAATAGGTCATATCAATTTTCTGTAACTTTAAAAGGTGACATATCATGAAAATCAGACTTTTTCTGCGTTTAAGTGCTATAATCGGGTCCCCAGTGCATCTACGAACCTAGAAAACGTGAAAATGAACGACCCAGTAACTTTGTTAGTCCCCCGCGACTTAGAAAGGGGATCTTATTATAATATTACCGCCCCTTAGTCAGCACGTTTCCACCGCAGCTCCACCATTGTGTGTTAGAAAGTGACAACGGTGTACAAGTTCTAACGCCATGGTGAAAGTTCGAGCAAAACATGATAACTGTTCTGTCTTTGACTGCACATATGAGCACAAAACACTATTTAAAGTCCCAGCCTTAGAGGAGACAAGAGAGCAGTGGATTTATTGACTTATGTACTGTATATTACACTGCTGCCTTCGCAGACATAACCAGCTGTTTTTGTAACTTGTGTGTTTTTAACATAAACTTGAGTGTATTTGACAGTTTAAGCGCAATAAGACATGAAAGAGAACAGCATGTTTCTGCTTCCACTCAAAATTGGAATTTTCAAAATTATATAATAAATCATCTGTGGGGTATTTTGAGCTTAAAAAAGGGACATAATATGTCCACTTGAAACAGTTAATGCGGAAAATTCAGTATCTCTACACGTTTAGTATCTGTCACAATGTAATGCAGGCTTTTATTAAGAAACAGCGAAGCGCTAACTAAATTACACACCACCACATACCTGCTATTACTCGTTTTATATGCAAAAAGTCGGTTTACATTGAGTCTTAAAGGCACAACCGCAAAAATGGCCTGTTTACTTAAGATGCAAAGTAGAACATTGACTAAAATTGATGCAAAAAAACCCAGCTGATTAACATTATAAGTATGCCTCAAAGAAAAACAATATGATATGACCCCTGTAACCCCTGTAGAACTATATTACAAAAGCAGAAATACTGTGGTTCCGAAATGGACTTGATTAAATTAAGGAGAGCAAGATATGGGAGAAAAAGAAATTTAAGACAAACAGTGCCTGGACAGCCTTAGGCCCATTATTTTCTAATGTAATTCCTTCTTAATCTACAGTAAGTGCATGTGTGTGAAACTGGAGAGACTCATAAAAGCTTATAGTAAGAGGAAGATGCGTAAGTGAAAGCTGTTTGGACGATTCTCCAACTGTCCATCTGCATCGCACCTCATTTGAATGTAATGCAAAGAAGCTGTCCATGAGATGCAAGACGCTTCGCTCATGCATCCCAATGAAGCCTGATAACAACCACAATCACAACTGAACCACTTGAAAAAATTCATGTAGGGATAAAATTTCAGACGTGTTTGTCGAAGTGAGATATTTTTCAGCAGTCTGTGTATGAGGTCACGACCACAAGTGCACAACAGTGTCACGTTTTTACAGGAAGTTAGAACCACTTCCTTTTCAACGGAACAGTTCGCTGAGTTTCTATGGCTACCTACATTAGCAGCATGTCATGAAGACGTTGGCATGCACAACCCACTTGTGCACGTCAGTCTTGCATCATTGTGTTTTGTAAGCTTGCTTTAAAACGCTGTGAGAGGCTGGTTTGGACTGAACAGGTGTGATATACCTGGACAGGTTTGTGTAATCTGATACAACTCAACCTGTTTGACAGTGTATTGTTGGTCTGCTTTAAAATTTGATTACAATAGGACAGGACGCTCACATGAACGTTGGCGAATAAAAAGGAAATTTCATAGAGGTGCTTTTCAAAGCTCAGGAGACTTAAAGCGTTCACCCATGTCGTTCCAAAGCTGTAAGAGCTTCGATCATCTTTAAAACACAAGATATTTTAGATGAAATCCGAGAGCTTTCTGACCCTGCATAGACAACAATGCAACGTACAAGGCGCAGAAAGGAAGTAGGACAGGTAGTAAGCTTCATAAATTCGTAGTTGTCACACGGACAATGTCCTGTTTTAACAATATCCTTACTACCTTTCTGGGCCTTGAACGTGGTAGTTGCGTTGCCGTCTATGCAAGGTCAGAAAGTTCTCTGATTTTATCAAAAATATCTTCAATTCTGTTCTGAAGATGAACGAAGGCCTTACGGGTTTGGAACGACATGAGGGTGAGTAATTAATGACAGAATTTCCATTTTCGTTGAACTATCCCTTTGAAATATATGGATTGAAACATGCCTATTGTTCAGATCTCTTCTGAAACGTCATGTAACATTTCTAGACAAAAGTCTCCATGTGTTCTCCGTTTAATCTCTTTGCTGTTTATGAGAAGCAAGAGCTTTCAACATAATAGATGTTGATTTTTTATGTGCTATGGCAATGTGTGTGTGTGCATGTGTGAAAAAGAAACATAGAAATGCTTACCACGTATTATACATCTAGCAAATGTGTCAAAGTTCAAGTGTGTGTTATGTGTTAAATGTGCTTTCATGAGATGCAGACAAGAGGTGAAACAGTCTTTAACAAACACAAAGAGCCCATGGTTGCACTGTCCTGATCTGAACCAGAATGCACAACTGGAGTTTTACAGTATGAGGACTGAGCTATTCATGGACCAAAATGAGCACAAATGCCCTGCTTTAACCTCGCACACGCACGCACACTTTTTGCGCTTCTTCCGATGATAAAGGACAGTTGGTGTGGGTGGGGTGGAGCGTGGGGGGCAGAGATAAGTCGAACAGGAGCCTGTGGATTGCTGCAGATGCTTCAGGTTGAACTTGTTCCAGCGTTGCACGTTTGATCTGGTGCCTCACTCAAATCTAGAGGAAGCGTCAGTCAGGTGCTAGAAAATCTTCAAAGGTGTGTGGGCGACGTGAAGATCACAATGAGATTTATTTCTTTGACAGTTAAGGGCATTGTGTTGTGTTATGCAGCGCGATATACATGGAGTTAGCATGCTTGTGGCGACTATGGAGCCATGTTGATATTTTTCTCAGGAAGCTGATATTGACCATCATTTACAAGAGCACACCGTGAAGATTTCCTTTCGGCTGTCCCCTCCCTCACTCAATTTCCGTCTGTCTTTATGTCTCTAACTTCCTGTGTACTAAGTCAGACATGACTCTTGCTATAGCTTATACTGAAGGTTTGTCATATCCCTAACCCTAAGTATTATAATTAAACCAGTAGCTCATCCTGGATCGTCCTGAATGAGACCTGACAATTATAAAGGGTGGAAAATCCCATAGATTTACATTGAAGGAAGATCCACACTACTAATGTTCTAAAAATGTCACCAAACAAGGCTTTACTGTTATCATGTGATTTTATAAAAGAATGATTACAGCTTTATTCATCCTTGCTATTTCTTTTCTCTCTTTCATTCAGAAAAGCTCAAATTGAAAGCGAGGGAAAGTCTAGTGATCTCTGTTGAGATCTGCAGTGGAGGGTTTCTCAGACTCATCAGTGTGGTGAGTATTCACAGGACGCTTTCTTCTCTCCAGAACAAGGTACATCACGAGTGAACAGCTACAGTAATTGCTTTTGTATGTCTCTGTGTTTGTCTCGCCTCAGGCTGAATGTATCACATAGCAGAGCAGTATTCTGGACGAAACTCGTGGGACTCCTTCCCCTCTTCTGGGCCGAATCGAGCACCATGGGCCCCAGGCAGCAATCGGCACTGGGCCCCTCCATCCAGGTCATTCATCCTCCACACACATTTAAAATCACAGCATCCGTCAATCAAACGCTGTTTTGTGTATATCTTATGGTTTTTAAATCATTAGCTCTTCTGTTTTCAGGTGCAGTGGAGGGAACTATCAATCCCCATCCCAAAACTACACAGCAGGAAGAAGCTACCCAAATAAAGCTTATAACAACAGGTCAGTCTTTCTTTTCCGCTCCCAATCCCAAAATCCCAATTTGCATCCTACATACAGTGCCTTGCAGAGATCCTGTCTCTAAACTTTACAGGCAGTTCTTTTGACCTCAGGGCTTGGTTTTTTGCTCTGATACGCATTTTCAGCTGTTAGACATTTAGAGAGATGTGTGCCTTTCCCGATCATACTCATTCAAATCATTTTCCCACAGGTTAACTTCACTCGGTGTACCCAGCTGAAAAAAGAATAGAAACCATCACAGAAATTCTAATGGTTTACACTATAAACACCATTAAAAACATTACAAACCATCAACTTTTAACCATTAAAGTCATTAAAAATGGTTTTCTCTAGTGTGTTTTGGGACATATTCCATTAGGATTTAGTTGTTTTAAACAGCGACCAATAGAAGGCAACCAATTACCACTAGAAACCCACAGGGTCCACTGCAGTTTCTATTAAAAGCAATACAAGTCCCATTATAACCAGTAAAACCATTATAAATTTTGTGATGTTGTCTATTGTTTTTTTTTTAAGTGTCCCTTATGCAATGTACTTATTTCAGTGTTTTATTTTTAGTAAATTCGCAAAGTTGTCACAATTCTGTTTTGTGCATTGCCATTATAGTGTATGGGGTGTAGATTTAAAGCTGTTTAACATAAGGCTGCAACATAACAAAACATGAAAAAAATGAAGGGGTATGAATACTTTTGCAAGGCACTGTATGGTCTGCATTGGTAATAGTCAACACAGTATATATTAGTGTTTTTATGGCACAAATAATATGCAAATTTGCCATGTTAACCCTGCTGTGTAACATTCATTGATAGTATTCTTCTATTTACAAACAGACCTCCAGGTTTCAGCAGGGACAGGCCCCACACACACCCCAGAGACAGAGGTAATGGAAAGGAGCAGAGGGTCCCCAGGGTCTGCGGACCAACACAGAGCCAGCACCACAATCCAGAACGCCCCACCCTAAACTACAGCTCAGGGTGTGGAGGACATCTTTCTAGCAGCAACAATCACAGCAGCCAGCCACACAGGGTGAGGACATCCAAATGTACAGAGTTACAGTGCTATCAAAGATCAGCAAAACACAAAAGAACTTATTTTCCTATTTCCTGTTTCAGTATGGGGGTCCGCATCAGCAGCAGCGTTCCACTGGGCGTCCCCAACAGACCCAGGGAGAGAAATGGACACAGTCGACTCAGTCCAGGACATTCCAAGGGCCCTCTCTAAAACGTCCAGGACCTCCTCACAATATGTCACCACCACCCCGGGATCCATCCCCTACACGAGACGACTGTCCCACCAAGAGGAGCAGGAGCAACAGCTCACATCAGGTGAGTCGTGTTCTTATTCCTTGTTAACGATTTAGTTAACTCTAGAATTAAACATTTCTGATAATTTACTCACCACTATGCCATCCAAGTTCATGTTTTTCTTTCTTCAGTTGAAAAGAAATGAAGGTTTTCAAGGAAAACATTCCAGGATTTTTCTCCATATAGTGGACTTTAATGGTGGCCAACAGGGTTGAAGGTCCAAACTGCAGTTCCAGTGCAGCTTCAATACGGTCTACAGGATCCCAGTCAAGGAATAAGGGTCTTATCTAGCGAACCAATTGGTCATTTTCTAAAAAAAAAATAAACATTCATATACTATTTAATCACGAATGCTCATCTTGTGTGACGTAAGCAACCCAAGTGTTTACAAAACGAACGTGCAAAGGAAGTCAACCGCCCTTTACAAAAAAAGGTAAAACAACGATGTTGGAAAATTTGAAGTTGGAGGAGAAAATGAGTTTTTCGGCCCACCCCACATTTTTAAATTGAAGTATACAGACTAAGAACTAACCACGTGTGACCTTTCCAACGTGATTACGTAATGCGTGAAGTCATAGACGCGCATCGCAGAGCTAGCGCAAGATGAGCATTTGAAATTTACCAATAGTTTTGCTAGATAAGACCCTTAGTCTTTGAAGCTGCAATCTGGATCTTTAACCTGCTAATCCCCATTGAAGTCCACTATATAGAGAAGAATCCTGGAATGGTTTCCTTAAAAACCTTAATTTTTTTTCAACTGAAGAAAGAAAGACATTAACATTTTGGATGACATGGGTGTAAGTAAATTATCAGGAAATTTTAATTCAGGAGTGAACTGATCTTTCAAAATTAATGTGCGAAGACAACAATTATTTACATTCACAATTTTAAACTAATATATTTTTCTTTTCGTTTTTGGTTATAAAGTGCTATGTCAATCAAAACATTTTGGTTTTAAAGAGACATTAGTCTTTAAACACCACCTGCTGGTCAAAATGAGAACATCCCTAAGTGATTTTTAATCAATTCTGTAGAATTTCCACCCGAGAGAGAAATATTTCATCAACCGTCCACCCCCATCACATCCACCTCGGCCATGGAGCCCAGGATACAAAAGCTCAATGCCCTGGAGCCTGTCTGAGAAGAGGTCCTCCCCCTCTCGCTTTCAGGTAGACCAGTGGTCTCAGCTGTATTTTTTGTGCAGCTGATTTTTTTATATAAGCCTGGAAGGCAGCAGCAGTTTTAGGAAGGTTTATAACTTTATACACATACACGTGAATTGAGATTTAACACATTAACAGCCCTAATCACATACCTCTTTGATTTAAAATCGATAATTTACAATTATATATTTTGTACTGCTCATTCTAATCCTTGTTTTTCTTATTTAAAAGGAGTCCAGTCATTCAGTCATGAGAGATCACACCTATAGACCGTATTCCCTCCCATCACCACCCAGCAGTGCCCCAAGCCAGGGCCTCCACAGCAAGAAACCCACCAAACAGGGGCAACCTCATCATCCGGTCCGAGATCATCCAGGCCCCCATCCCCGTGGGGCCAAAGGGGGCTGGGATTGCCCATCACCAGCAAACCTCACCAGTGTGCCTTACAGTCAACAGCACCAGCTCCCTCCACCACAGAGGCACACCGGCCCCTCCAGCAGCCCAGCCACCTCAGTACCTCAGTCCAGATTCAACACAGCACAACCTGACTGGAAAACACAGAGTCGCTCGGGAAAACACAGCAGCAGTGTAAGTAAATGAAGGAGGAATGTTAATTTCTGGGTCAACTATTCCTTTCAAATTTTTGCCCAGTTTTCAAAGAACTAGTCTCAGCCTCAGACAACACACCCACTGACTTTACAAGTGGGCGTTCTTGGCCAGAACAAGCTCCAAGACTTAATATCAGTAGTTAAAAGTCTGGCAACGCAAGACTATAAAATATATCTGTAAGTCTGTATTAATTATCAGTAAAAGCTGAAAAGATCCCTGTTGAAAAAAAACATATGCTGGTTAGATATATTTTGAAGCATGGCTGCTGGTTTAAACTGGTACTTAGCTGGTCTTGTGCTGGTCATGAGCTGGTTTAAGATGGTCATGTGCTGGTCCTAAGCTGGTCCTGAGCAGGAGCTAGTTGCTTAGGACCAGCTTAAACCATCTGTTTAAGAAAGCAGTTCACTTCTGTTGAGCTGTTCTTTTGTATTAGTTTAGATTTGTGAAATGTTTGGCTATTTGTTTCTCTACAGGAGACAGGGCGTACCACCTCTGGCCTGGAATCTCAAGAGTCTGTGGGTGGGGACAGAAAACGGCCAAGTGCATCTAAACATATTAGCCGCCAACGAAGTCCTATCCAGTCATACAGCAGTGCAGAGGGCAGAGTCACAGATTGTTCAGAATGGAGGAGCCCAGAGACTGGGTTAAAGAAACACAATCAGAGAGACTCGGACTCCCCTTCTGAACCCAGCACTCAAACCTCAGACAGAGGTCAGAGGGCACAGAAGTCAGAAATGAAGAAGAGCAGGCACTCTAAACACCAGACTGGATTCAAATCCACCCACAAGAGCTGCCTCAGCAAGCTGGACTCTGAACTCTTGAAGCATATTCAGGCCAAGAGGAGGCACAAGGAGCGTTTAAGGAGGAAGGAGAAAAAGAAGGAAGGAGAGCTGTTAGATACAAGAGAACGGATGGATAAAAAAATGGAGGAAAGGAAAAAGAAAAAGGTGAAGGACGGAAGAAAGGGGCATGATAAGAAGAACATACATCAAAATGGCCGAAAGTTGGGACAGATAACAAGAAGAGCAAAAGAGGAGAGGAAAAAAGAAATGCATGAAGACAGGAAGAGTGAGACACCCACCTCAAAATCAGCATCTCCCAATTTAGGAACGTTGTATCCCAGTGATTCTGAACCTCTCCTGGATGACCTACTTTCTGAGCCACTTCATCTCAATCACAGAGAGGAAGAGTTCTCTCGACATACCTCAGGGTTCACCCCACCTTCTACATCCTCTCCTGTCAATAATAATCATTGTTCTCCATGCCAATTAACCCATGAAGCCAATACTAAAGCCTTAGAGGTTGACGACCAATCAGACTCTTCTGAGCCTGACCAAGTAGACACTAGCGATGATGACAGCATAGAGGACCATGATGTTGGTGGTTCCAAACTTACTCTTCCCAATAAGCAGAAGGTTTGTGAAGAAGAACCCATCAGAAGCAAAGAGGGTGTTCTAGGGTTGCATACTGCCCCAGATCTCCTCCCTGCCCACTGCACCTATAGCGAGGAGCTCCTAAGGCTGGACCCACCAACAAGCCCACCTGTTCTGAGCTGGCAGGGCTCTCCAGTGTCAGACTTAGGTGAAGATGAGGAAGGGAAAGAGAGAGATTTGATTAGAGTTCTGAGGAGGCCAGTGCTACAACCCAGTCCAACACACTCATCTCCACTAAGAGACCAAGTGGAGATCAACACCGGAGTCGACTATTGCCACAGTGACCTGGCCAGGTTGTACGGCCTTCCAGAGTCCTCTAAAGCAATAGACACTGAGGAAGAAGATGAAGAAAAGAGAGAAGGAGAGCAGAAAGATAGTAGTCCTGATGCACCAAGCTGCTCCGAGCCCAACAAACCGCACTTGCACCAACTGGACACATTTGAATCAGCAACCTCAGCGATAGGCAGCCATAGATATACTTACAGGGGTGGCCCGTTTGGTCGGCCACCCCCTGGTGCTTTAGTTGGGGTGAAATACTCATCATCCTTGTCCTTGGGTCCTGAGATCCACCCTCCAGACCAGCATAGTCCACCTGCCTCATCTCCAACTACAGAAATCCCAGATCAGGCCACACCACCATTTGTCCATCCCGCAGAAAAGGACAAAGAGGGTGAAACAGAGGAAGAAAGGATGGAAACCAATGCAAACGAAGATGAAATAGAAGAAGAAAAGGAGGAAGCTGAGGTGCAGAAGATGGATGAACAACTGGAGATCAATATGGCTGAATCAGCTCAAGACCCAACCTGCACTTCACTGGAGAAAGAACCTCTGTCTCCCGCCACCTTGCAGGCTAAATTAGTACAAAGCTGCGAACTACTGCTCAATCAAAACTCCAGCCCTGTTTCAAAGGAAATGAAAGTCAGTGGGTCCACATCTACTGAGAGAGAACAGGAACATGACCGAGCCAGACAGAAAGATCAAGTGAGGTCTCCAAGAAAAGCTGGTAGTGGCATGAAAGGAGAAGATCCTGAAAAGAGTAATGGAGGAGAGGACAAAAAGGACACGGTGAAGGATGAGACAGAGACAAAAGATTCATCCTCTGAAGGTTTAGATGAGCACTTGGTGGAAATCAAGAACGAACAGGTTGTCCCAGAAAACCAAAAAATTGACTTGAATGATGGAGAAACAGAATCTAAAGAAAGTGAAAAAGTAAAAGAGACAGATGTTAAAAAAGAGACCAAGCAAGAAGACACAGTAAAGTCTGGTACATCTGCCACAGCTTCATCTACATCTGCCACAACCAACACACAAACCTCTGTTACTGTGACACCGTCCAGTAGACCTCTGCTCCTGGAGCGGGTCAATCTCCTTAATCTGGAGGAGTTGTCTAAAATTCCCTTGAAAGAACTGAAGATCCATTTGGTCAAGGTTGAGAGCAAAGGTCGGCAGACTTTCATTGCCTCAGAGATCGAGCAGAAGACCATGCCACTCAATGCCATCAACATCAAAAATAGCGCAGCCGAGGTCATACAAGCCTGCAAGTAAGTTCACATCTGATTTAGACCTCAGATTATTCTGACTCACTTAATAGTTATTAGTGCTTGCTAAGGCTAAATGGCTATAAAGCTAAAGGCTAGATTTCACGGACTGACATTGAAGGCACCTGGGCCATATCCAAAAACAGAACATAATAGAGTTAGGGTTGGGCTCGTTTAACTTGGGCCCATAATCAACCACCTAGCAACCACCTTAAGGCTGGAATACACTACATGATTTTTGCCCCAGTTTTCCCCACAGTCTAAACAAGTTGATGCTAGTTGCTGGAATTCATAGCCAGTCTACAGATTAGGGCTGACAGATTCCATAGAAAATTGCGTAGGGTATGATGGTCACAGACTCCAATTTTTCAGCTTCAGACTATGATTCCATCCATCCATCCAGTTGATATTTTCAGCCCATTTTAGAACAACATGGTGCATGTTTCTGAGTGAGTTCAATGTGATTGGAACAACTTGAAAATCTGGTAGTGTATGATCCCTCAGTTGTGTAGTGTGTGATGCCCAGTTTTCCTTTTTGACTATTTACAACGCCAGTAAGTGTATGATGCCTGGTGTTTTAAAGGGGTGCCATTATGCTTTTTCACTTTTTGAATTTCAGTCAGTGTGTGGTGTGTATCTTTGGGCATAAAAAAGATCTACAAAGTTACAAATCTCAAAGTCCACTCCAAAGGGAGATATTTCGTTTTTAAAAAATGTCACAACGCGGTCCATTAGAATATCATTAAATGAAATCCCGCCTACGGAAATTCAAATTGTTGGAGGGAGGATAGGGATGAGGTGGGGGATTAGCCAAACTTTAGCGATGCAGCACGGAGGGTATAAACACAAGCATTAACTAGAGTGGCCGCTTCAGAGCAGTAATGCGCCACAGACGTGTGCAGTACAGGGGGTCGAAACACATGCCGAAGCCGCAATCTACTCCAGTTGCCGTGTCGGAGCTGTAATGCACCGCAGACGTGTGCAGTGTGTGGTAAGAGATTTATTCATCATACAGTGTATATAGCTTCACTTATAACGCGAGTGTTTTTTAAAATGCATAAACTTGCACTAGAATAGGCTAGGCTAATCAGTGATGATGTTTTTTGATAATGTTAGGCTGCTTTTAGCCTTATGCTGGAGCTGGTTTCAGGCAATGAAACTAAGTATGTAAAATAATTAAATAAATTAGCACAATAATATCATGTATCGGCGATCTCGCAGGCAGATGATAGGTCTCAACACTACTGTAGTGTATTATTTACTCACCCTCCATGCATCCTAGGTGTATATGACTTCCTTCTTCTTTTAGACGAATGCAAACAGAGTCTAATAAAGTCTGATAAAGTGCATCCATTCATAATAAAAAGTGCCTCACACGGCTCCCGGGGATCTCCTGTAACGAATCAATGTGTTTTTGTAAGAAAAATATCCATATTTAAAACGTAAGATTCACTATTAATCTAGCTTGGCGGGCCTTCATTAAACCCAGAACTAATCGAACTATTTGTGCCAGGCTGGGGAGAAAGGTATTGGAATAATGTAAATTATGTGAAAAACAATGTGTTTTTCAAACCACCAAGCATGAGAGCATGTTCTAATAGCAAAATCAAGACTTTGAAAAAGAGCATAATAGAACCCCTTTAAAAAATCTGTTCAGATTTTAGTCATGTAGTGTGACTTTTAAATGTCATGTAGTTCCAGCCTTTAGTAATGCATACCAATGTGCTAAAAGAACTACTCAGCAGCCACACGGCTCCACCCTAGTACCTTTTTACGGCATCCTAGCATCATAACATTGTTCAATAGTCTAAACTTATTATTCTGACTTTAATGGGGAATATGAACCATATGAAGTTTTATCTGTTCTTTCTTTCTTTGCATTTACACATACCCTTTCTGTTTCTGTGACAGAGGGGCAAACATCAAGAGCAAGTTTCGGGAGTCATACCTGCTTCCAGCGTTTTCAGTGAAACCTGACCTGTCCACCGAGGTTCCTATTCCCAGAGAGAAACTGAACCCTCCAACACCAAGCATTTATGTGAGTTAAACCCAATCAGTTCATAAGGCTTAAAGTTTATTAATGGAAAAGTTCAATTCCAGAACAAAAATGTACTGATAATTTACTCACCCCCTTGTCATCCAAGATGTCCATGTCTTTCTTTCTTCAGTCATAAAGAAATTGTTTTTTGAGGAAAACATTTCAGGATTTCTCTCCATATAAAGGACTTCAATGGTACCCGTGAGTTTGAACTTCCAAACTGCAGCTTTAAAGGGCTCTAAATGATCCCAGCTGAAGAAGAAGGGTCTTATCTAGCAAAACTATTGGTCATTTTCTAAACAAATTGACAATTTATATACTTTTTAACCTCAAATGCTCGTCTTGTCTAGCTCGGCGTGAACTCTGTGTATTCCAGTTCAAGACAGTTAGGGTATGTTGAAAAACTCCCATCTAATTTTCTTCTCCAAATCGTCCTACATCTTCTTTGCATGTTTACTTTGTAAACACTGGATTGGTACTTCTGCAGTGGTGTAGGATGATTTTGATGTTGGAGGAGAAAATGAGGTGGGATTTTTTCGACCTACCAGAACTGTATTGAACCTGAAATACACATTCACGCAGAGCTAGACAAGACGAGCATTTGAGGTTAAAAAGTATTGTTTTGCTAGACTCTTCTTCCTCGTCGAAGCTGCATTTAAACTGCATTTTGGAAGTTCAAACTCACGGGCACCATAGAAGTCCACTATATGGAGAGAAATCCTGAAATGTTTTTTCATCAAAAAACATAATTTTTTATCAACTGAAGAAAGACACAAACATCTTGGATGACAAGGGGGTGAGTAAATGATCTGTTAACTTTAAAGGTGACCTATTATGCCCCTTTTTACAAGATGTAAAATAAGTCTCTGATATCACCAGAGTGTGTATGTGAAGTTTTAGCTCAAAATACCTGACAGACAATTCTTATAGCTTGTTAAAATTTTTACTTTTAGGGTACGAGCCAAAACGTGCCGTTTTTTGTTTGTCCCTTTAAATGCGAATGAGCTGGTGTTCCCGGTCCCCTTTTTCAGAAGAGGGCGGAGCTTCATGAGCCCGCAAAACCAAAACAGGACAATTTCATGCACTGAAAAAGTCAGAAACTCTCAGTAGTGGTTGTCAGGCCTTACATGTTCAATCTGAAATTGGTTCAGTTGATTCAAGGTTGATTGTACTGTGCGTAATAATTGCGCATTTATGAATTAAATAGACAGGGAGCACTGCGCAGTAAAAATAACAACATAGCTGGTCTCATGGTGTCTTCGCATGCTATCATAAACTTTTTCAAGTCCCACTTGTGATTATGAGCTCAACAAATTCAAGTGGTCAACTTTACGTTACAATTTTTAACTACCACATTCCTATTTACGATCATTCTGGCAGCATGTGAAGGCAACATCAGTAAAAACAAGCAGAGACAATGGTAGCTTTAGCAACATTAGCCTTACAGAGTGCCAAGAAGTGCTTTCAGAAAGGCAATTTGGAAGACAAACGAATGATACTTTATCTGGAGCTGACGTTCGGAAACAAAGCATTGGTATTGATCCATAAACATATAGGAGACGTTATTTTTCCTTCGAAAATGAAGTTTAACCACAGTATCCTTAGCGGCTCAGATGAAGGAAGTCTATGGAGACTCCTATGTTCATTGGTGCATCCCTAAAGCCAATATTGTATATATCCAGTAATGGTAGACTGCTGCTTTTTCGCTCAGGGCTGTGTCTATGCTAATAGGGCAGAGATCGTCACAAATGGGCGGGACTTTTTCCCTACGATGATGTCGTCGTAGGGAGAAATCTGGATTTGCGTGTTCAGATAGAGTGTTTATGATTTATTAGGATTATAAAAAAATACCAGGTAGATTTTTAGTGTTTTTACACACTGAGGCCACACAACTGTGTTCAAACACCTTATCAAAGTGTTAATACCTTTAAAGTACTATAATCAGACATTAGTTTATATGGATATATTAGATGTCGTTACGGTTGTTGTACCAGAGACAATAACCATTAAAGTTGTCTGATTGTGTCATAGTCTGTTATTCTGACTTTGTTTTTATGTTTTTGTATTTTAGCTAGAGAGTAAAAGAGACGCTTTTTCTCCGGTACTGCTGCAATTCTGCACAGACTCTAAAAATGCCGTTACTGTCATCAGAGGACTGGCTGGATCCCTCCGTCTCAGTGAGAAAATACATCACACACACAGTATGTCTACATTAAACCGAGAACATTTAAAAACAATGTTTTTCTGGTAGATCTGGGTCTGTTTTCCACTAAATCCCTGGTGGAGGCCAACTCTGAGCATGCAGTGGAGGTGAGGACTCAGGTGCAGCAACCTGCGGACGAGAACTGGAACCATTCAGGATCGGCCCAGACCTGGCCCTGCGAAAGCAGCAGATCTCACACCACCATTGCTAAATATGCACAGTACCAAGCGTCCAGTTTCCAGGAGAGCTTACAGGTAAACGTCGTTACCATGAGGGCCTCAGTGGCATCAGAAAACAACACCATCTCACATGCAACTGGAGTTGCAGCTCCTAAGTCTCAGCCGGAAAGACACTGGTGATGACGTAACAGTCTCACCCAGTAAAGTCATAATCAATGAAATGACAAATGATTACGTGAAATGTCCCTTGTCCTCCTTCTCAGGGGAAGGGTATTGCAGTTTGATGGTGATCAGGGTCCAGGCAATCGCCTGGAAGTGCTAGGTACACAGAGACACACATACACTCAAAGTGAAATATAAGATAAAAGTGAAAGTTATCAATTTTTGTTTTTAGGAAGAGAAAGACAGTGAAGATGAGGATGAAGAAGCCAAATCAGAGGATACAACTGTGACAAAATCCAACTCCCAAGGAAACGCTGTGACTTGTATCACCACATCCAGGTAAAGACAACGTTTAATGATTCATCTATCATATAACAATACACATAGATTGTTATTATGAGGACCAGATTGAATTGTATTTATTTTTTGTTTGTTTTTTTAAATGCTGTCTCTAAAAAGTTTCTTTTTTTAACAGTTCAGAGCAGAAAGCCATTGGAAAAATCATTAAATTTGGAACCAACATTGACCTATCAGACCCAAAACGGTGAGAGATATTCTCTTTGATATCACTGTGACATTAGTTATGTCATTTATAAAATAATGTTGTTAGATCACTATGGTTTTATGAGTGTCATTATTACTTGCACTGGTGTGAGTAAAGGACTGTGGGTTCTCGTTTTCAGGTGGAAGCTGCAGCTGCAGGAGCTGTTGAAGTTGCCTGCGTTCATGCGTGTTTCCTCCAGCGCGAACATGCTGAGTCATGTTGGCCACACTATACTGGGCATGAACACAGTCCAGCTTTATATGAAGGTCCCTGGCAGTCGCACACCAGGTCAGTGTATACACACAAGGTACTCGTACATTTGAGAGTTCTGTAACCCTCACTAAGTTATTTAGATTTGAAGTAAGATATTATTGAATTCATTTATCAAGTTGTTTTCCT
>JAHKKF010513440.1:0-10996 GCA_019740295.1 Labeo calbasu
ACACTACAACTGATTTTACCATTACAACTGATTTTAATTGCTTTCTATGCTCCAGATACCTATATCATACATTTCAGGTTACAATAGCTGCATTTCCATTACCCTTCAAGAGACGCAAATTGAAACGCGTCAGTTTCGCAAAAAACCCCATATATCGCAAAAATTAGGTGATTTTTCAGGCAATCCAAAAAAGGAATATTCCGCAAATCTGCAATGGAAACGGCTTATTCACATGTACAGATCACATGGCGTATGTAAAAAGTCATATGATCATTCTTCAATGATAAACTCCAAGAAACACTTCATATGTAGCCAAGTATAAGGGACTTTCCCTCCCATTCTTGCATATGCGTGCATTCACATTTCTGAAACGTCTCTCTGCAATACACACATAAGCCTCTTTCGATTAAATGAAGCCAAAATCTGTCAAAATCCCACCAAAATCCGTTGCCATGACTTATCGCGAGAGGAACGTTTTAGGTTTTAGTTGCATAACATCGGTTAATGGAAACGGTGTCATTTCGCAATACTTTTTTATCGACATTTATAAAATGTTAGTTAGAAACTGCGCATATATATCTACTACACAAATATCACGAGTTTGTGGCAAACGTGTCGCACATTTCGCATCCTTTGCGCCGCCCGGCACGAATCCACCTCTATTCGCGTCTTTGCATTGTATGTAATCGAATTGCTTGAGTAATTAGATTCATGAGTGGAATTGTCTTCTAAAGTTTAAATGATATTTCTTTTCATCTTACCTCTATGTAATGTATATTAATGTAGTATTTAAAAGCGCTGCGTGGCTTTGTTTACAGCTGCTGTTCCGGAAGCACCACCTGCTGGCAGTGAGTGAATTTGTGGTCTCATTCAGCCCGTCTCTTGTTTTTTGTTTCATTCAGATATATAGCATAATATCGCAAAGCTAAGGTCAGACCATTCTGTTTTTGCTTTCAGTTTTAAAAATATACAATCTAATTTAGATTCAGCGCTGGGTGAAATATGGACAAACCCATCGATTGGGTTGTTTTAAATGTTTAACCCAACCTTCTAGGTATTTTTATTCAACTCAACTGTTGCTTAAAATGTATTATATTTCTTGCTAAAAATTAACCCAAAATAGATAGGAAATTAACATTTAATAAATATGTTGAATAAATGACATTTATTAATTAGTTAATAGATAATAATTAAATAATAAGCATTTTTTTTTAAATTGCTTATTAATAAATGTTTACCTTTTGATTATTGCTGATGCCTCTAATAATTATGTCTGGTTTTTAATTTACAACATATTTTAGGTTCATTTTAAGCCAGCCATATAGCAAGTTTGAAACAATAGTTGAGTTATATAAAACTACCCAGAAGGTTGAGTTTGTCCATATTTAAGCCAGCCTTTTTTTTTAGATTGTATATGTAGCATGTTTGTTTGGATTGTAATTAAAGTGCAGTGGTTCTGCAACTGTTCCATGCATTCTGATTAATGTAAAAGCGCAATCAGGGAAAAAACATGACACCGCCAAACAGAATCCTAAAAAAAAGTGATACAGATTTTTGGTCAAACCGCCAATCACTACTTCCTTGTAGTATTGCCATGATATTATTGCTGATTCGGTCTAGACTTTGTATTTGTTCATACTGACTCTTGATAGCTCAATGTGTTAAAAATACTGCAGAAACATGTAAAGCACAATGCTTCTAATACTCAAAGCACCACTCGTTTTCACTGTAGAACTTGAAATGCTGTTAACTGGAGTATGTTTAGCTATTCTAAACATGCAGTACTGCCCACAGCATGTGTGGAATACCCTTGCATCAGTTTTCATTTTAATGAGAAGGAGGAAGTGAGTCAGGAAAGCGCTGCTGCGTAGGAGGCGGTGTTGTCCTTTCACTGAGTTTCAGACACACAGAGCTTCTCTACTGGCCATCGTGTAGCTTCAAAATGATTGCTGAGCTGTTCTGAGTGTCCATGTTAAAGATTTAGTGATAATTGTGCACATTTTTGTCTGTTCTGTTATGGTTTGATATCATTAACCCGACAGTCTGCTGTTGTTTCTTAGACGCCAACTGTTCTGTGTCCTGTGGGTGTTCATTAGCTGTCATACTACAGACTAGTCGATTAGTGAGCTGTGGTAAAACCCTCTCGGAAAAGTTGCAGCCATGCACATTAAGACAGATGTCTTTAGCTTTTGCATCATGTCTTGTTCTGTTATTTGGGCATCCCACAACAAGCAATGTGTTTTAAGACAAACGTGCTAAAAATAGTCTTAACCTTTGCAAGTGTGTCTTGAGACACAGGCGTTCTGTTCAAGTGACACTTCTTTTAGCCACTTTGTGAGATATTGTTTGATATGGCTTTAAGCCCAAGATACTTCTGTGGTACTACTGCATTAATTTTTGACTTTATAATTAAAATCCATTGTTCTTTTGTACTCACTTAAGTAGGCATGGACACAGAGGCACTTTTGCAACAAGAAGTCATACAGGTTTGGAATGTGACACCTTTCATTTATGAGTGAGTTATCCCTAGTCTATCACTAATAGTAACTCTAGTTGGGGAAGATTACTTGTGTGGTGATGTTTCCTGCTTAGGGGGTGGTGCGATTGGAGAAGATTGCATTAGATAAATATGTGGTTTGCGTGTGACGCTTGAAGTTGTACACGGGCAAGTTTGCTTTTTAAACATTGAGGTCAACGTGTAGGGTGTATTAAATGTCACGGTGTTCCTCTCTTGGTGAAGGGGTATGTTTTGTATGCCCTGTCATCGGATTACAATATGATAGTCATAGCAGAGGTAGAACTGGGGTTTACCTTATTCATGGCATCATGGAAATACGCCCAACATTGTGTTCTGGTCTCTTAATCCCCTAGATCTTTAACTGACTTAGGAGTTCACCAAGCTTCACGTCAATACCCTTTTTATCCTAGACATCAGATTTCTTTTTTTAGTCAAACACTTTGTTTCTTGGAAACCCAGTTGGTGTGACACTGAGATCAGGTTTGATCGTTTCTTATTCACAAAGAGGAAATGAATTGATAACAAAGATGCGAAAAAATAGCTTTTGCATGACACCAAACCAGTGTGTGTTCATCGTGATCTGCTGTGCCGTCTAGAGCATCCTGGTAAGCTCTGGATTATGTCATTTGTTTATGTCGAAAGGCAAGTGAATAAACAAGGGTGACACTATAGTATTACACACTAGCTAGATTTTAGCACCTGCTTATTAAATGAATCAGTAGCATTATTAGATGTTTGTCATTTGCTGCCGCATGTTGTTTATTTTTTAACGAGCACAGTTTGTTTCTTAGACCAGCACAGATGCAACTGAAAGAGGCGGACAGACAGGATGTAATGTGAGAATGATCAGATCCTGTTGTCCTACCTTGAAAAGCTTGTGCAGCTCTGTTTCTCTCTAGCACTGTAAAAAGATACTTTGTGATAGTGTGGTGATCAAGTTATAATAATCTGATAATCTGCCGTTTAAACTGTCGTTGTTTTATATATTTTACTCTTATGCTCATTTTATTGTGAAAGCATGTAAGTATACATCTTGACGCATGCTCTCTGTCAAACAATGTGCAGATTGAAGGCTATTCCAAAAAACAGCCCACAATGATGTTTATTGTTCTGCGGGAACACTCGTTTTTTTTCCTTTGAACAGACTTCTGATGATGTATGAGACCACTCTTTATTTTCAGTAATCCTGTATTACTCACTGTTAGTCACCAAAATATTATTGGGTAACCTTCTCACAATACTAATTTTTCATTAGAAAAATTGCACAATTCTTGTTACCATACGGTTAAAAATTAATATGCTGTATGTTTGTATGTACTTTTTATAATTATATATTTTAAAATGTACTTTATTACTTTGATGGCAAAACTTCATTTTCAGCAGCCGTTACTTTAGTCTTCATTGTTCCTTCAGAAATCATTCTAATATACTATATATGATATGCGATATATGATTTTTTTTTTTTTTTTTTTTATTAACAATTTTGAAAACAGTTGTACTGCTTAATACTTTTGTTAAAAACCATGATGCATTTTTCAGGATTCTTTGAATCATTTATCAGAATCAGAATCAGAACAGCTTCAGCTTACGCATACAAGGAATTTGTTTTGGTGTCAAAGGCTTTCAGTGCACAGAGACAACAACAACAACAACACAGAGGAAAAAAAAAAGATTATTTAAAGATTATTTGAATTATTATTATTATTATTATTTTATTTTTTTTTACATTGTGAATGCATTTGTCACTTTTGCTCAATTTAATGCATCCTTGCTGAATAAAATTATTTCTTCAATAAAATAAAATAAAATACTAAAATAAAATAAAATAATAAAACACTGACCCCCACAACTGAACGGTATTTTAAATTTTAAATTATATTTAAATTATCTCTTCAATTAAATAAATAAAATAATACTGACCCCAAAACTTGGAACAGTATTTTAAATCAACATTATTTTTGTTTATTTGATTTAGATTTTTTTTTAACCTTATGAATGCATTTATTGTCACTTTTGATCAATTTAATGCATCCTTGCTAAATAAAATTATTTCAATAAAATAAAATAAAATATTGACCCCCACACTTGAACGGTATTTTAAATCAACATTTTTGTTTCACTTTTGTCACTTAAGTACACATTGCTTTGTTTTTTGAGTAATTGTTCAAGTTAACAATTTTGAAAATAGTTGTGCTGCTTAATACTGTTGTTAAAAACCATGATGCATTTTTTTTTTTTTAGGATTCATTTATTTAGATTTTTTTTTTAAGCTTATGAATGCATTTATTGTCACTTTTGATCAATTTAATGCATCCTTGCTGAATAAAATGATTTCTTCAATAATAAAATACTGACCCCAAACTTGAATGATAATTTAAATCAACATTATTTTTACTTAAAGTGTTTGTCACTACACATTGCTTTGTTTTTTTTTTTTGAGTAATTGTTCAAGTTAACAGTCAGTAATACAGAACAAAAATATAATTTAAGAATAGTAAATGGTTGGACGAATTATTGTGCTGTAAGTTTAATGATGATCAATTGCATGCATTGATAATAATTATGTTTTAATGAAGTATTCTTCTAACGGGTCATTAAAAGCACTTGGCAAAGGTCGCCGATAGCCTTGTGGGCAGCGTGTTGACATACAGTGCCGTTGCGCTACAGGCGTCCCAAGTTCGAATCCTGGCTCGAGGACCTTTCCCGATCCCACCCCCTTCTCTCTTTTGCACTTTGCTTCCTGTCAGCTATGACATGTCCTATCATAAAGAAGGCAGAAAGGCCACAAAATAAATCTTTAAAAAAAAAAAAAAAAAAGCACTTGGCAACCTAACTGTGAAAATATGCTTTATGATTTTCTTGGAGGCTTTAGATACAGAACATTTAAAATTAAAAAATGCAAAACAGAAGCATTTTCACTAGTGGTGTCTGATCTCCAGACCTCTCTGTGTGTATAAAACAAGCATTTGCATTTATATAAGTAGCTGTTGCTTTAAAATTGACTAGATTCAGGAAACTTTTTAAAGGCCACAAAGAATTGGTTAAGATTTGATAAACCACAAGTGTTCCTTAAAGTCTGTGTGGTATTCTCTCTTATGTGTGCTGATATTGTCTGAGCCATGATACTCAGTTTCTGTTCCTTTTCCTTTTGTAACCTCTTCTTTTTCTCTTTCTCTTTCCCAGGCGTCTGAAAGATGGTGGACCGCCTGGCGAACAGTGAGGCCAACTCGAAGCGCATCGGGGTCGTGGAAGCATGCTTTGGCACAGCAGGTCAACCGCTGGCCATCCCAGGTCGAGTGCTGATCGGAGAGGGCGTTCTCACGAAGCTGTGCCGCAAAAGACCCAAAGCCCGGCAGTTCTTCCTCTTCAACGACATCCTGGTGTACGGCAACATCGTCATCCAGAAGAAGAAGTACAACAAGCAGCACATTATCCCTCTGGAAAGTGTCACCATCGACACGGTAGAAGACGAGGGCGACCTACGCAACGGTTGGCTGATTAAAACGCCCACAAAGTCGTTTGCTGTCTATGCCGCAACAGCAACGGAGAAGTCTGAGTGGATGAGCCACATCAGCAAATGCGTCTCGGACCTACTGGAAAAAAGCGGGAAATCTCCCACCGGCGAGCACGCGGCCGTCTGGGTTCCCGATTCTGAGGCGACCGTATGCATGCGATGCCAAAAGATGAAATTCACTCCTGTCAATCGCCGCCACCACTGCCGAAAATGCGGCTTTGTGGTGTGCGGACCCTGTTCGGAGAAGAAGTTCCTGCTCCCAAGTCAGTCGTCCAAACCGGTGCGCGTGTGCGAGTTCTGTTACAAGCAGCTATCCACGGGCGCAACCCTTCCGACCCGCTCGGACTCCTACAGCCGTTCGGAGTTTACCGGAAACATCTCAGACGACGATGACGATGATGATAGCAGTGACTGAGGGTCACTTTTAGGAATATTGACAATCTATAAATCATATCCTGTAATTTTAGTCTAATTTTTCATTCAGGGTTTGCAAATTCCTGTGGCAATAACACTTTCCCAAAACAATTAAAGGCCCCTGTGCATATGAACAAAAGGTTTGATGGGATTGTTCCTGCGTATTAATGAACACTACTTGTCGGCTCGCTCTGGTTTCACATTAAGGTCACTCTCGTAGTCCATTTCAACCTTTTTCATGTAAATGCATTTCTTGGCAATGGTGCTCTTTCATCATCTTTTTGACTTTTTTCCCCTCTTTCCTTTTAGCTGTTGTATTCTTACTGAGCGATGCTGCTATCCGCTGGAGGACAAGGTTGTTGGGTAATGTGATTGCGGGCTGTTCCTCCCTCAGGTGAAACCATGTAGTGCATTATAACTAGGTTTTAAACAAGAAGCTGCATTTAATGCTTTGAACAACTAACCACTAACAAACCATGAAAGTGTGCGTTTGGGTGAAGGTCTTCGGTTTCTCACTTTGCTCAGTTTCTAGTAATTGCAAATGACAAATCAGATAGACGCTACTAAGCTTCTAAATGCGTGTATATAATGCTGTGGTGTAGGAAAATTCATCTGACAAGGTCGTCGCTGCCTTAGTGCCTTCTTATTTATCCTCAGGATCCTCTAAATGAAAACCTATTTATGACTTGGGCTGATTTCTTTACTAGACACCTGCCTTCATGGCACATCACATGATGTATTCTGTTTAGAGGCGCACGAGTGACCATTTTACTGCGTTTCATCCGTATGACTAGCTAGAATCAAAACTAGACCGACAGTTTCACTTCAGTACAGTCCAAATCATTATATTATCTCAGTCCGAATAGCTTTTGGACATTCCCATGATTGCATCTGTAGTCCACATGCCCTAAACTTTCTCTCCAACTCTATAGAAATAACACGTTAGCATGCAGCCCACAGGAATCGCATGTCACTAAGGCGAAGGACGCGCTATCCGTTCCGCCCGCCCTCTCTCATTGGGGTCTTTGTGTTAGAGAAGTCACATGTCGGGCCATGACAGTCAATCCTACAAGTTTGAACGGGAATCGAAAGCATTATGAGGAAGCGACTGTCAAACAGCCACCTTTTGTATTTTTTTTTTTATGGCTGTTTGACACAAGAAAAACTGCACTAACAGCTTTCCAAAGTGGCGTGTTGTTTTCTTAAATGACTCTGTTGGACACTCTAGAGATACGGTAGTATATTTCATCAACGATCTGCCAGGTTTACAAGTCAAGCTGGTGGAAGAATCAGTTGCTTGAGAACTGTCTCAGTACTGAATACTTGATCTGTGAAGATGGCATATTTTATTTGTGTCAGAATGACAAAACTGACATTGATAAGGGATATTTAATTAACCTAATTCTGGCTAATGAGTCTGCTCAGACCATCTAGTTCATATGCAATGACAGATACACTTAAGTGAAAAGCATTTTTATGCTTTTACACATTTATGTGAGACTTATTTGAGATTTAGAAATAGGTTTACATTGATTGACTCAAGGTAATTATCTAATCTTGCTTTTTGGAATATAACATTAGATTCCAAGATAGTTATATATGGCATAATATTTGATTTAATTAATTGTTTTAATCGTTTCAAACTTAACCTGAGATGATTTGTTTTAATTGTGAATAGAATTTGCTTCAGTTGTAATTGTTTTGATTTTGCATGTTGTAAACTTTTGTACAGTTTTTTTTTTTTACATAATTATCTTAGTTGGGCTTGCTGCTTTTTGTTTTTTTCTTCATAGCGTTTCCGTGTGGTTCATGTTTGCGTTTCCTGAACACCTCTGGATCAGCTACCAGCACTTTACTCTCTCTGCAAACCTCAAGAGAGGGGCAGGGCCTGATTGGGGAGGGGCTTGGGTAGGATGTGTGCGGGGACTACGTGTCTTTACAGATCTGGCCTGCTTTTACAAGAGAATAGATCTGAGTGGAGGATAAACAGGAATGGCATTTACGTTCCATTTGTTTTCTTTTGTGATTTCTTGAACGTGTAATTTATGATTTCCTTGTTCTTGGATGGGTTTTGGGGGTTTTCTGTTTCTTGTACATTTTTTCCATTTTTAATTCTCATTTAAAACTCTGAAAGGGCTGAAAACTGAATGTAATCCATCATATCAACATTATTAGATACTAATTTTGAGAAAAATATATGCATTGCTTAAACTCCTGTGTCTTGTCTTCTGTAATACTTGCCAAATATACAGTTGAGGTCATAATACTTCAGGTTCCACAAATTCTTTGTTTTTTCAGCATTTATGTGTATTTGAACCCTTTCCAACAATGACCATATGATTTTGAGATCCATCTTTTCACACTGAGGACAACTGAGGGACTCTTATGCAACTATTACAGGAGGTTTAAATGCTCACTTGATGCTTCAGAAAGAAACGAGATGCAGTAAGAGCTGTGGGGTGAAAACCTTTTGAATTTGAAGATCAGGGTAAATTTAACTTATTTTGTCTTCTGGGAAACACATAAGTTTCTTCCGTCTCTTGTGAAGGGCAATCTTAAATGAAGAAAAAAAAAAAGAAGATATTTAGGCAAAATAAGAAAAATGTACCAATCTTCATTCTGTTCAAAAGTTTTCAACCCTGGCTCCTGAAGCATAAGTGAGCATTTGAGCCTTCTGTAATAGTTGCATATGAGTCCCTCAGTTGTCCTCTGTGTGAAAAGATGGATCTCAAAATCATAGTCATTGTTGGAACAGCAGTGAATCAACTGTTGCGGAACCAACAAAAGAATCTGTGGGACCTGAAGGATTTTTCTGAAGAATAACAGGCAGTTTAACTGTTCAGGACAAACGAGGGACTCGTAAACAACTATCACAAACAAACAAACAAACAAACAAAACGAATGTGGATCATTCAGGTAACAACACAGTATCAAGAATCAAGTGTATGTAAACTTTTAAGCAGGGTCAATTTTATAAATTCAACCATTATTCTCTCTTGTGGACTTGTAATATCTTATTCAGATCAGTACTAAATAAAAAAACATGCATTTGGTACGATTCCTTTTATTTTAGTAAAATAACATTTTGCAGATTCTGCAAGGTGTATGTAAACTTTTGACTTCACCTGTAAGTACCAACGACTCGGCATATGCAACAGTGTATTAATGTCACTAGAAGTAGGACTTCTGGGATTGGAACCAAACTGAACGCCTACACGCCAGGCTAGCCTGTCTTTATGATGGATAATCTGTCTATTGCAGTTTAGTCTATTTGCGTCTGCCTTCGTATGGTAAAGGGATTGCTGTGTTACTTGCTCTGTCACTGGGGTTAATGTGCAAATTAATATGTTTGATTAGCATTTGTTCTGAAACTTTGGCCTATAATGGTCACATGGTCCCTAAAATCTAGCTCTTTATTTAGAATAATCAGCTTTAAGGAGTGTTAATATCACTCTCTTGGAACAAACCACTGAAGCCTGAAATACAAAAATCACACTTTTCTATGACACCTGATGGACAAGCATGGAAATAAATGGGTTGTTTAATCCACTCATTTGTTCTGTGGTGTGACATGGCAGTCAATAATATTCAGTCATTTGCCACTCAATTCGGATTTTTAATAAGCGTTAGAGGTGTGGTGTGCTTAATCTCTGAACCGTTGTCAGATTTGTGGGAAATTTTAAATTATCCTGACCACCAGACCATAAAGAATATTTGGGTGTGTCTATATTTATAAAAGGTTTCACTGCGGATCATTTTGCTGTATAATAACCTGTTGGGACTGTTTGTTTGTCAGAGGGCCCTCTGCCGCAGATGCTGAACCCGTCGTCTGCTCTGCACATGGGGATTATTCTGCTGATATAAGCGATTAAATATCACGTGGATGTCGCTACGCAAGAAAAATCTCCATAATACAGTTATCAGTCTGGGTACATTTAGGGTTAAAACGAGTTTAAGCAGGACATTTGACATGCTAATATGACCTTTAAACTTTTGGAAAACAAAATCAATGTCTTAGTGTAGTCCTGCACACATAACCAGAGCAATCTTTGGTCTTCTGTGCAAATACACAAGTAAAATTTAATCACACTTAAGACTCCAAAAACAAGATATGCATACACACTGCTGGTGTTGAACATATTTTAAAGGGATCATTAAGATTATTAAGCAAGTAGTTATCATGACTAGTGTGGGGAATGGGAATGCCATATCTGTACTCTGCAGTCTTTTCTCATAAATCCTTTACCCATTGCCTTTCAGTCATGGTGATTAAAATGTTCAACCTTAAGCTCAAAGAAAGTGCCATTTTGTAGAGACAATGCAAACAAAAGGAACGACAAGTGTTTAATTTTTTTGAACAGAAGACGCCAACGTATTCAAAGTAAAGTTCATGTAATTCACTCTTTGAATTGTAATGTTCTCCACATTGAGAGTAGCTGAAAGGAACAGTTCACCATGTACAGTGGGTACGGAAAGTATTCAGACCCCCTTAAATTTTTCACTCTTTGTTATATTGCAGCCATTTGCTAAAATCATTTAAGTTCATTTTT
>JAHKKF010513441.1:0-23404 GCA_019740295.1 Labeo calbasu
ACCAAAATAAAATAAAATAAAATAAAAAAATTAATTAAAAAAGGCAAAAAGCAATTTAGACACATATGTGGACCACAGATCTATTAAAATAAAAAAAAAAGAAAATAAAAAAAGAAAATTAAAATACTAAAATAAAATAAAATAAATAAAATAAAATAATTAAAAAAGGCAAAAAGCAATTCAGACACAAATGTGGACCACATATCTATTAAAATAAAATAAAATAAAATAAAATAAAATAAAATAAAATAAAATAAAATAAAATAAAATAAAATAAAATATTAAATAAGGCAAAAAGCAATTCAGATCCAAGCACAAACATGGACCACAGATCTATTAAAATAATAAAAGAAAAGAAAAGAAAAGAAAAGAAAAGAAAAGAAAAGAAAAGACTAAAATAAAATAAATTAAAATAATAAAAAAATTAATTAAAAAAAGGCAAAAAGCAATTCAGACACAAATATGGACCACAGATCTAATAAAATAAAATAAAATAAAATAAAATAAAATAAAATAAAATAAAATAAAATAAAATAAAATAAAATAAAATAAAATGGACGGAGAAAATGCCTCTCCCATCTTTTGTTTGTGACATCTATCTAATCAAACCCTGCAGTAGACAGGTTGTGTGACATGCCCTCATGCTCAAATACCATGTACAAAAGTACACATTAAAAACAACAACAATAACCCAGATTATGGGTTATACAGGTTCACTTGCAGTGAAAATAAACATGGTTTGTGCCAATCACAATGCATTTTGTACGGTGAATCGCTAGCTGCCAAGAGCAAATAGTCAATGAATTTCATCATTGTTAAGAAAACCTCAAATAGTAACATTATTTTACAGTAGTACTGAAAAAAGTGCTGTATAAAAATTTTATAAAAGTTCTTTTTTATATAATAGTTACATAATATATAATACTAGTTATATAATATTTTTTCTGAAAACTTGCAGGGAAAAAAAAATAAAACTACTGCACTTCATTAAATGCTTCAAACAAGCTGATAAGCATAACAGTTTCATGTGGGCTGAAGTGACAGGTGCTTTGATGGATTATTTCTGCTGTTTAATGTGCTTCAGAGGAGATTTCACCAGCGCATAACCTACATTAAATGGATATATTATCTCTTAAAAGTTTTCATTTTGCAAAAAAGCTTGTCCTAACAGCAAGCAAGTCTTTAAAGAATTCACTGCTTCTTTTCTTACATAGGGATGCAAAATAACATGCTTTTTTAATAAAACACAGACAAAAATGGAATAATGAAAGAACAATAAACAGACTAATTATCAACATAATCATTTGTTGTAGCCTTACGTGCAAACAATGAACTTTGGTTGTCATTATTTCATTTTTCTTTTGAGTCCATGTAATGTTAGTACTTTTGCACATGCATTTTGCCGTAATATAAAACATTTTTGTTCTCGTACTGTGTTGAGTCGCTACTTGATGTCCAATGTGAAATCTGAGTCCTGAAGCAAAACCATTTGAGAAGGAGTGATGTAATCTCACACCATCCCCCATAAACACACACACACACCCCTATACCCAAATAAACACACATATTCTCACACCATCCCCCCAAACACACACGCTCATTTTTCTAATCCTGCTCTCAGTTATCAAGCACAATCTGCAGTCAGACTGTGCTCATCCAGCATGTCTACACAAGCTGCACATGCTGTTAAGATCAGAGCAGAATCCCATCGTCCTCTCGTCCAAACTGACCTGAGAGAGCGAGAGGCTCGCCGTCTTTATCAGCAGTGGGCAGTGGTAGCACAGACAGGCAGGCGCTACAACTTATCACAGAAATGGAGGAAAATAAATAATAATAATAATTGAAATGACTGAAGCAACTGATAACGGAGTCTCTTCGATTCTCAAAACACTGACCGACTCAGACACGACGGCCTTGACCGTCCCTGAGAGCCAAACAACAGAGCAATGTGCTGCAGCTGCTGATACATACATCTACATATATATATATATATATATATATATTATATATATAATAACATATACATAAATATAAGATTATTTAATTCACATTATATATAAAGTGATATATTATATATATATATATATATATATATATATATCATATAATAAAAAATTATAAAATAATTCATATATATATACACACACACACACACACACACACACATATAAATATAAGATTAATTAAATTCATATATATATGATCATTTAATTCATATTTAATAAAATAAATTAAATATAATTTAAAATAAATACAATAAAAAAATAAATAACAAACATTTTGTCATATATATATATATATATATATATATACACACACATAAATATAATATTTATTTAATTCATATTTAATAAAAAAGTAATATAAACTAAATAAATAAATATACAATATTTAGTTATTAGAAAATAATATAATAAAAATTTAGTAATATAAAATAAATATATATGTTTATGTAAATATATATACATTTTAAAGATAAAACTATAAAGAAACTTCAAATAGAAATCAAATTGTAACAATGTAAGTCTTTACTATCACTTTTTATCAATTTAACACATCTTTGCTGAATTAAAGTATTAATTTCTTTTAAAAATAATAATAAAAATCAGAAATAAAATAACACATAAATAAAATAGAATAAAATAAAATAAAACATACTGACCTAAACTTTTGCATGGTAGTGTAAATTGTTACAAAAGGTTTTATTTATTTTAAATAAATACTATTCTTTTAACTTTTTATTCATTAAATATTTCTGAAAAAAGTATCCAATAAATAAATAAATAAAACAGCACAACTGTTTCCAACAATAATAATAAATAAGCATATTGATGAATGATTTCTGAAGGATCATATGACACTAAAGACTGGAGTAATCATGCTGAAAATTCAGCTTTGCGTCACAGAAATAAATTATATTTTGAAGTATATTAAAATAGAATGTTTTTTTAAATTGTAAAAATATTTCAGAATCCTTATGTTTTGCTGTATTTTTTATCAAATAAATGCAGCCTTGAAGAGCATAAGACATTTATTTAAATATTTAAAAAAATATTAAAAATCACAGTGATTTCAAATTTTTTGAACAGTATAGTGTATAATATAAAAAAAAACATTTAGTTCATTGCAGAAAATGATGTCATCATTAAGCAAGTTTTTAGACATTTTTTAATATAATATTACAATATATAACACATTACAATATTTATATTACAACATTACACTACAATGTCCATGCCAAATTTAAATTCCTTCATTTAGGAAAGTTTATTACTGCACCTGTTAGAAAAAGATTTTTAATCAATCAATCAATTTATCAATAAAAAAAGACTTGCAATATTTTTATGACTTCAGAATTTTTGAATGGATGGTTATATTGTTACATCTTGCTGTGTACTTTGTTCTGATAAAAAACGAAATATATATTTAAGAATGTTAATATATTTCTACTGGAAAACAAAATAGAAAAACAGAAAAGTACGTTTTTGCAGTGATGCTTTCCTTAACAAACACCACCGATATCAGTAAAAAGCTGTCTTGCAAACACAGTAGGAAGGAGGTAAAATGCTGAGAGCCAAACGTGGGGCTGAAGAGATTCTGAAGGCCTTGTTCTGGATGTGAGTTTAGGGATCATGTATCACAGCTCCAGACATGTGTAGAACAGGCCGACGAGCCGGAGCGGGACACGGATAGCCCCTCTGCAGCAGACATACTCTATGAGTCATGAGCCTAAAGCAGCACGTCTGCAGGCCATGTGTCTGTCTGCCGACAGTCCACCAAACTCTCTAGACGTGTCTTTTTCTCTCTTTTCAGGGATCTTGTTTCCCTGCCTCTCTCCTTAAAGATGGTTAGAATTGCTGTGGAGTTCCATGTAAAAGTGAAAACCATTGATTGTGGTTTGCAAAGCTCATTTAGTTGCTCCGATCTGTTGAGCCCTAAATAGTTACATTTATTATAAATAAAATAAAATAAAATAAAAATATGAGCACAAACATGGACAACATATTTTTTTTCAAATGACATAAAAAATAATTAAATAAAATATGAGCACAAATATGGGCCACATATATTTTAAAAATAAAATAAAATTAAATTAAAATAAAAAAATTAATAAAATATGAGCATAAACATGGACCACATATATTAACAAAATAATAAAATAAAATAAAATAAAATAATATAAAATGAAATGAAATAAAATAAAAAAAAAATTAAAATAAAAATATGAGCACATGGACAACACTTTTTTTCAAATGAAATAAAAAATAATAAAATAAAATATTAGCACAAATATGGGCCACATTTATTTTAAAAATAAAATAAAATAAAATAAAATAAAATAAAATAAAATAAAATAAAATAAAATAAAATAAAATAAAATAAATAAAATAAAATAAAATAAAATATGAGCACAAACGTGGACCACATTTTTTTCAAATAAAATAAAAAATAATAAAATAAAATATGAGCACAAATATGAACCACATATATTTAAAAATAAAATAAAATAAAATAAAATAGTAGTAGTTCAAAATTTATTTGTAGTCTCTTATGATCCCCAAGGCTGCATTTATTTGATCACAAATACATTAAAAACAGTAATAATGTGAAATATTTTTACAATTTAAAATAACTGTTGTCTAATAAATGTAATTTATTTTTGTGATCAAAGTTGAATTTTCAGCATCATCAGTGTCACATGATCCTTCAGAAATCATTCTAATATGCTGATTTGCTGTGCAATAAACATTTATGATTATAATCAATGTTAAAAATAGTTGTGCAGAACATTATAAATGTCTTTACTGTCACTTTTGATCCATTTAATGGATCTTTGCTTAATACAAGTATTAATCTCATTAAAAAAAAATTCGTAGAATCAGTGGACCTCAATAACTGTGTAAATGGTTCATAAAATCCTTCTTTAAAATACTTTAATGAATGTTTTACACAGATGTTTGCTCTTCAGTCATGAATGAGCCTCACTCCGTGTAATTAAACACAGAGTTTTTCTGACTGCATGCATTGTTTTCTTCACGCTGGAGCAAAATGTCTCATTTACATGTGAACGTTCCTCTCCTAGATGTGCGACGTGAGAAAAGGGGAAGTACAGTGAGCTGGAACACGCCTGGCCAGGAAGACACATCACCGTCTGTTTGCGTTTAAAACGCCTGAAAGGAGAGCTGGGAATTCACAAATCTTGGGAAGATAAATTTAGCCGACTCAGCAAATACAGCAAGGCCAAACGGTGGTGCGGAGAACGAGGGAGCGATAGCATTTATGGCTAATAATACCTTGTCCGTTGCCTTGAAATATAGCAACATGTTCCAGTTCAGTGTCGAGGGAAGCGAGCAACCCACCGGTCCTTGAACTGTAATGGGCAGTGTGGAGCTGTGCTGAATGAAGCTGTAATTTGCTCAGCCGTGGATCAGGCTTACATAATCGCTATAAGACGATACGAGGAGTGCCTTCTTAACTATTACAGCGATAAGAGAGATGAGAGACGCTTAGATAAGACTTCTGATGGACAAACTGCATGCAGTCTGTAATGCATGTGGAATTATTTATATGACAGACAATCCCATAAATATATGCAACAGAGACAAATACATGCAACATTTTGGCATCATTTACTCATTCCGTCATGTCGTTTCAAATCAGTCTATTATTTTCTGTGTAATGTGAAAGAATTTAGTTTGAGCTTTGAGCTGTAGTTTATAGTTAACTAAAGCTAAAACTAAACCATTTTAAAAAAAACAAACACTTTCATTACTTGAAATAAAATGAACAGTAAGATAAATAAAATATTCAACATTTATTTTATTTTAGCTAACTGACATCTCATTTCTTTTCATTTCATTTAACTTGATGCATTAAAATAATTAACCTATAAGTGAAATAAAAAAGGAATAAAAACAACAACAGAAAAAACCCTAAAAATTACAACCCCCGCCCCCCACACACACAATTACTAAAATTTGAACTAAAATTAAACTGAAAACTGAACTGAAAAAAACAACTAATTCAAAATATAAAAACAATCATAGTATCTCAACGATAACGTGTTTTTACATTTGTGAATCTTCAACTAACAATGCACTGATTCAGTGATATGATGCGAGCGAATCTCCAGTTAACAACTTGCTGATTCAGTGAACTGGTGGGAACGAATCACCAGTTAAGAACTCTTCAAGGCAGTGATCTAGTGTGAGCAAAATCTCCAGTGAACAACTCAATGATTCAATGATCTGGTTGGAGCAAATCTCCAGTTAACAACTCACTGATTCATTGATCTGGTGGGAGCAAAACTTCACTTAACAAGTCATTGATTCAATGATCTGGTGAGAGTGAATCTACAGCTAACAACTCACTGATTCAGTGATGTGGTGAGAGCGAATCCGCAGTTAAAAACTCACTGATTTAATGATCTGGTGAGAGTGAATATCCAGTTAAAAACTCACTGATTCAATGATCTGGTGAGAGTGAATCTTCAGCTAACAACTCACTGATGTAATGATCTTGTGGGAACGAATCACCAGTTAACAACTCTTCAATTCAGTGATCTGGTTAGAGTGAATTTCCAGCTAACAACTCACTGATTCAACGATCTGGTGGGAGCAAATCTTCAGTTAACAACTCACTGATTCATTGATCTGGTGAAAGCAAACCTACAGTTAACACGTCACTGATTCCATGATCTGGTAAGAGTGAATCTATAGTTAAAAACTCATTGATTTAATGATCTGGTGAGAGTGAATCTCCAGTTAAAAACTCACTGATTTAATGAACTGGTGAGAGTGAATCTCCAGTTAAAAACTCACTGATTTAATGAACTGGTGAGAGTGAATCTTCTGTTAACAACTCACTGATTCAGTGATATGGTGAGAGCGAATCTGCAGTTAACAATTCACTGACTGAATGATCTGGTGAAAGCGAATCCTCTGTTAACAACTCACTGATTCAGTGATATGGTGAGAGCGAATCTGCAGTTAACAATTCACTGATTAAATGATCTGGTGACAGTGAATCTACAGTTAATAACTCAGTGGGAGCGAATCTCTAATTACAAACTCATTGATTCAATGATTTGATGAGAGCGAATCTCCAGTTAACAATTCACTGATTCACAGATCTGGTGGGAGCAAATCTTCAATTAACAAGTCACTGATTCAATGATCTGGTGAGAGTGAATCTCCAGTTAAAAACTCACTGATTTAATGATCTGGTGAGAGTGAATCTTCAGCTAACATCTCACTGATTCAGTGATATGGTGAGAGCGAATCCGCAGTTAACAATTCACTGATTAAATGATCTGGTGAGAGCGAATCTGCAGGTAACAATTCATTTATTCAATAATCTGATGAGAGTGAATCTTCAGTTAACAACTCACTGATTTAATAATCTGGTCGGAACGAATGACCAGTTAACAACTCTTCAATTCAGTGATCTGGTTAGAGTGAATCTCCAGTTAACAACTCACTGATTCAATGATCTGGTGAGAGCGAATCTCCAGTTAAGAACTCATTGAGTCAATGATCTGATGACAGCGAATCTCCAGTTAACAACTCACTGATTCAATGATCTGTCGGGAGCAAATCTCAGGTTAACAAGTCACTGATTCAATAATCTGGTGGGAGTGAATCTCCAGTTAACAACTCAATAGGAGCGAATCTCCAGTTAACAATTCACTGAAGCGATGTTGTCCAACTCATAAGGAGCCAAATACTGGGAGTAACATAATTTTCAGAGCTCCAATGCTTTCATTTAGTGTTTTACAGAGACAAGAAAACAATACATGGATTGAAACAACACAATGAATGAAATACTGAATAGAAAAGCATACTTAAAAAAATAAAGGGTGAGTAAATGATGAAATTTACTCACCCGCTCTTGCTTTAAGCATATGCTTTTCTATTCACAGGGTCTTTTCAAGAAGTTCTCAGTGTTGTGTGACAGAAAACCATCATGCAGTGAAAGACCTATCAGATCACTCTCATTCATTGCAGGGTATAAAAACAGTTTCACTGCATATGGATCTACTCAAGTGTGAAAACGGATCAGGGCTGGTGTCTGGGAGAGGTTAGAGAGGCTGACAGACCCAGAGGGCTCTGAAACAGCACTTCTAACTTTGTGGGCCTTTGTCATGTAAATGTACCATGACACTGCAAGCACAGAAGTGCTTTCTCACGACAGAAATAGCTTTTAAAGACCACGTAAAACAAAGCCGTGCCAATGGCCAGGGCCTCTGGGCTCAGCTGGTAATATAAAAAGCATGGGACGAGGCTCCATTTTACATCAGCATGATGAGTCTGCGGTGAGATGCTTTTCTTGCAGAGTGGCAACAAACGTGCTTTTTGAAGCGAAGGTCTCGTGGGTTTGATATCAGTAAAATGCTGCCCTCTTGATGCCAGTGGCAGACACGCGCATCAACTGGCATGACTTTGCTTCATGAAAATTATATTGCATCCACTTCGTCTTTCCTCTAAAATCCCTTAGGAGGAATAACAGAAGACACACTAGACACGATAGCTGACATTATGGATGTGTAAAACAACAAATGCATTTTTCAAAATTTCAAAATTAGCTAGTTGGCATGTTGTCTGAAAGACCCTCAGTTATTGTTTTGGGAAGCAGTGTTAAAAATGGCTTATAATACTGGTGAGATACTCCAAAAATAAAAATAAAAAAGCTACGAACACAGCAGCTGAAGATGAATTGCACTGAACAACTTTTTGTTTTTCCATGCAACTGTTTAACAATAAAATATAAAAATTAAAAGAAAAAAAAACAATATTTATTACATTAAATGAATATTTAAATAATGTATAGAAATATATTTTAAAAAATTACAGTTAAAAAATAACATAATAATAATACAATGTAAATAATACAATTATATAAAACGTATATAAACTTACTTATATACAAATAAACAAAACATAATATTCAATTTATTATTTAATTCATATTTTTTTTTTAAAATAATTTAATTATGTAAATAATTAAAAAAAATATATCAAACATTTAATTATTTTTTAATTATTATTTTTGAATTTATATATATATATATATATATATACGTTTTTATTTATGATTTAATAATAATGTATAATAAACAAATAAAATATAATAATAATAATAATTACAATAATATATAGATTTTAATACAATACATTTTAAATATAATAATTTAAAAACCAGACACACACATATTTCTTTTCGTATTAATAAATATCAATTAATACATAGTTCGAGATGTAGTTAAGATCTCATCTGAGACAACTCTTATTCCTCAGCAAAAATACTGGAGTCGCAAGACACTTAACCAAAAGACTCATTTTGCTAGGCAAAACAAATGAGATATTAAAGACATTTATTATTATGCTCCTATGGGCAGAGTAGATCGAAAGATCTTTCATGAACATTGGGATTGAATTTACAAAATTACAAAAAAAAAAAAAAAAAGCTCTTTACAGTGAGTGCTAAAAAACACCAAAGTTATAGAGTATTAACAGGGATGCTTTTTTGTTTTGTTTTTTTCTAAAATGAGTAACTATAATTACACCAAAATAATTTCTGGTAGCGATTTAGATTCAAAATATTTATTGCGAGAACTAATTTAAAATACTGTTATTTACTAAATAAACAAAAAGAAAAGTAATTACAATTTTTCACTATCATAATCTGACATATTTTGAAAATTTGAGATTTCAATAAAAATCCTAAAGGATGACATTAAATTATTGAATAAGAATTTTGAGAACGGATTCAAATAATCATGAACTCCAACACATGACTGACGCTTCACAAGCAACAAAGGAAGAAAAGAAAATCTCTCACAATTACTTTCAGTGTCTCTAAATCTAAAAACCAATACTCCAACGCAGACAAGAGGAGTCATTAGCGTTGTGGGGTGAAGGGGCAGCCGGGACAATGATGCAACACTTTACTCCAGCTCTCCACATCTATTCATCTGGGCTGGGGGCAGGGCAGGACGATGATGTCATCCCTTTCTGCATGCTGACCGTGTGACTCAGACGTGCTGTCAGACAAACAGCTGTGCACACTAACATTCCCCTTTTGTCCCGCTCAGAGCAACGTCTCAAAAAGACCTGCCAATCAAACCACCCCGGGACGCAGACCTGTGCAGGAATTGACCCTTCGCTAAGCCCCGCCTCTTTGATTACTATTACTAAAACAAGCTATACAGAACATTGCATGGGAATGAATTCAGTAAAATGTGTTTGGATATGATTCTTTTGGCACTGCAAAGCATTTTATCCACACTTTTCTTTAAAGAAACTGTTGAATTACACAGGTTTTACCATTTTTTCCTGTTTGGATCATTTACAGGCCTCAGAAATGTAATACGTTTATTAAAAAGGTAAATATAAAAGACTTGCATTTTAAAAAACTAAAAAAAACCTTAAATGAATCAACAAAAGTATTAAAAGAACAACAGCTGCCCAGGTACGACTGGTCAGTAATATTTTGAAGGCGGGGCTTAGCGAAGGGTCAATTGCACCAACAAGAGCTCGGGAGGTCACCGAAGAGGCGTTTTGCTGTCACAGCTGAAGCTTAAGTATTCCCTGCTCCCCTAAATCACCCAAAACAAAAGCAAATCCCCCATAATCCCATCAGCGTACTCAAACAATGACAGGCCAGGCATCGGAGAATTGCAATCAACGGCTAATGCGGTGAAGTACAGCCTGAGGCGTGTATAAGTAAGAATAAGGTAACAAGACCTGGATTGTATCTTGAGAGGACACTTCACTCTCCAAAAAGTGGAGACTGGCACAATCAAACTCTTTAGACGACGTTCTAGGGGACAAAACACGTCCTGATAATCTGTAATGTCTGTGTAATGTGTTTAAAAAAACTGAAATGAAACAATAATAATAAAATTAATAGCAATAATAATAAATGATAAACAAATATATAAAAATGCATAATATAGATTTGTATATATTTATTATTTAATTAAATATATGAATTATTAATAAATGATAATCATAAAAATAGTTCAGTTAAATACATTTAACTGTGTATATATAAAATGTTTTATTTGTATTTTTCATTATTATTATTATTCATTTTATAATTAACATCTAAAAAATAAGAAATAATTAAAATAAATAATAATAATAATAATAATAATAATAACAATATAAATGATTTTGTTATGTTTAATTGTTTGTGTAGATAAAATGTTTTCTTTTGTATTAATATTATGTAATATTATTAATTATTAATACATTTCACAATGTATATAAATACACACACATATGTATATATCTGTATATATATGCATGTATATATAAGAATATAATGCATATATAAACACTATGAAATTTATAATTAGTATTAAAAATATTAGCTAAAATACAAAATAGAATTATATTTGTTTTCTCTTTTTATGTAATGTGTAAACATTAAGTGTAAGAGGAACATAAATTTATTTAAATTTATAAGTGCCTCCTCATTTTAAAACACCACTGCACGCCTGTTATGTATATATACATGCACACACACAGATATATATATATATATATATATATATATATAATTCATTTTACATATAATAATAATATTAATTATATTTAGAGATACATTAATATGTAATATTGAATTAACTGAACTCTTGATTTTGAATGCATGCTTTAGCATTACTGACAAATTTGATCGTCATCACATATTGGCCTGTTTTGCGATCGATGATCTGTAATTTCAGCCTATGGCGTAAGCAAGCCTTACTGACGTGCACACACGCAAATTCTGATGGCAATTAGGGTCACCGCCCAGCCATGGACCGTCTTTTACGGCAGACACAGCTTGGGTCATCGTCTATCCTCGGCAAACTGCAGAAACTAGCACAGCAAAAAGTTTTCGTGACACTTCCACCCCATCCCCCCTCTGGTTTCCCTCCGTTTCGCTCATATACTGTGGCCGTAATTGCTAGCCTCAGATATAATACGAGAGGGATCATTACTGCCAGCCTCAAATATAATGAAGGCCCCCATAATGGCAAACTGCAAAGCCACATTATGACGGCACATTTCAATATGCTGTAATTTGCAGATTTTGCTGCAGGTCAAAGCTGTTCCGGATGGCCGTTCATAACATATATTTGTCATATAATAAGATCCACAGGGGTCTTGCTTTTCCCAAATCAGCCATGTAAGCAGATTGCATTGGCCATATAAGTTCTGGAGCAAACTCGCTGTGAGGATGCTTCTCATATACGGCTCTCAGCTTTCATTACACATAATGCACCAAAATAATCTCATACAAAACAACTAAAGCTCTTCAGTGTTAGCGCTAACATAGAAAGAAGACTTTAAAACAACAAGATGTTTTCATATTTACTTTTTTTCTTGCAATTAGTAATTATCATTTCAACCACACAGCTTTTTAGTATAAAATATTCAAGTACTTCTATATCTTTTATTCTACATCCACCCAATTTGGCACAGATATTCAGCCTGTTCTGACTCTTTATATTTTCTAATTGATCAGACATAGGGGTTTTTCTCTAGTGGATGATCAAACATCTCCAAAATCCCATAGACTTCCACTGAAATGTTATGACTGTAATTTACACAAACATTTTAGAGCTACATCAATAAAAAACTCAACAAAGTATTTCAGCCAACTGATCCATCCATCTATCCATTTGTCTACTTGTCAATTTATCCATCTATCCATTCATTCATCTGTCCATCTGTCCGTCCGTCCATTCGCCCATCCATCCGTTTTTAGAACCATCCATCCAACCATTCATCCGTCCATGTCCATCCATTTATTAATTAATGAATTCATTCATTCATCCATCCATCTACCCATTCACCCATTCATTTGTTGATTTGTCCATCCATCCGTCAGTCCAGTCACAGATCCATCCTTTTTTAGATCTATCCATCCGTTTGTACATTCATTCATCCATCCATCTGTCCACTTGTCCAACCGTCCATCCATCCATTCATCCATCCATCCATCCATGCATCTGTCCACTTTTCCATCTGTCCATTCATTCAATCATCCATGCATTCATTTGTCCATTCATTCATCCATCCATCTGTTCATTTGTCCATTCATTCATCCATCCATCTGTTCATTCGTCAATACATTCCTTCATTCATTTATTCATACATCCATCTATCCATTCACCCATTCATTCATTTGTCGATTTGTCCGTCCATTCGTTCGTCCATCCATCCATCTATCTGTCCACTTGTCCATCCGTCCGTCCATCCATCCAACCATTCATCCGTCCATATGTCCATCCATTTATTAATTAATGAATTCATTCATTCATCCATCCATCTACCCATGCACCCATTCATTTGTCGATTTGTCCATCCATCTGTCCGTCCATTCACCGATCCATTCTTTTTTAGATCTATCCATCCGTTTGTACATTCATCCATCCATCCATCCGTCCACTTGTCCAACCGTCCATCCATCCATCCATTCATTTATTCATTCATCCATTTATCCATTCACCCATTCATTCATTTGTCGATTTGTCCGTCCATTCGTTCGTCCATCCATCCATCCATCCGTCCACTTGTCCATCCGTCCGTCCATCCATCCATGCATTCATCCATGGATTCATCCATTTGTCCATTCTTCCATCTATAAATCTATTGGTATATTCATCCATCCATCTGTCTGTCCATTCATCCATCCATCTGTCCATTTGTCTATCCATCATTCTATCCCTCTATTCATTTTTTTGTCCATTCATTCATCTATCTGTCCATCCATTCATCCATCCATCTATCTGTCCATTTGTCCATCCGTCCTTCCATCTAATTGTCCATTTGTCCATCCATCCATCTGTCCATCCTTTCATCCAGCCATAACAATAAAATTCAAGTACATTCCTTCTCTAATTATAAGTGCTGTTAAAAATGCCTATGTTGCCCTTTGCCATGCTTTTCCCTTGTTGTTGTACTGGATTAGAAACAACATCCAAAAATGGATAGACTCAGAAAGCTGACACAGCGTTCATTTCATTTCCATTCCAGCTAAACTGGTTCAACATCTCTCTGTTCCAGTGTACACATTCTGCCTGTTTATCAGTCTGCATCTGTTTATATGCTGTATTTTTAGACTTACTTTTACTAGAAGTGGATTTACACTGAAATATTGCCTCCATCTAAGCATTCATACTGAAGTTACTGACTGGGAACAAAACTAAGACAGTGGAACAATTAAATGAGAAAGTGATGAAAGTTTGTTTTGGCTTCTGGACTTTTTAATCAAATGAGAACAAGACCACCAGGGAAAATCAACCAGTCAACCAACTGATCAATCCTTGCAATGCATACTTTGCTTCCCTATGATACACAAGATGCCTATATAGACACAAGAGCTGTTGCAGCCTCTTAAGAAAACATCTTTTGACCAAATTCTAAAGCAGCATTCCATCAGTTTTCCAAAGAGATGCCAATTACATAATTTTCCCTTTGTAGGCTGTAGACAGCAAAGCAACTCTTCTGAACAGCAGTGGATTAAGTGAATCACATGTCTCACCTGAGTCGCACTGTTTTTGGTCCAAGGTAACAGACACTCAGACACTAGAGAGACAGCAGACGGCAGCAACTCTGGGAAGGGATTCTGGACGGGTCCCATCTGTGTGTCGTCCACCTCTCCACTTTTCCTAAAGAGACAGAAATCAATGATAAGAAACATGAATTAAAATGATGGAGGACTGGCACTGTTTAAAGGAGTTGAAAGGATTGGAGAACGGTTTCGAGCCAATCGTCGTATGAAATGTCACTAGTGAATGTACTTGATGTTATTAAGAGTCTTCCAAAAAATAAATTTAAAATAAATAAAATAAATAAATAAAATAAATAAATAAAGTTGATGATTTTGATCTCATTTTGAATTTGTTTTTGGTTAATCTTAGTCATTTTGTTGTGTTTTTGTGCATTTTTATTATTATTATTATTATTTACAAATATGTCTATATAGTTTATATTAAGGTTTTTTTTATTTTAAGTTGTTTAGTTTTAGTTATTTGAGTATTTCATCTCAGTGTTATTTTAGATGCTATTATGGTTTTAATTAATAGACTGAATCTTACTTTCTATCTTCATTTTGATTTTACCTAGCTTTAGTAATTTTGCTGTATTTCTGTGATTTTAGCAGGTTTTTTAATGCATACGGTTTGTATTCATTTTTATTTAATTTTTAGTTTTAGTTTTAAGTTAAACTAAATTAGAATAAGGGATGTTGCCTTTGCAACTAGCTTATATAAACAGTTTTTAATGTTTTATTTTATGCCAGTTAACATTTATTTTATGTTATGGTTTTAATTTTTTGTTTACCCTTTAACTGTCACTGCCATTTTTGAACACAGAAATAAAAATGCACTATCCAGACTTAAATTTTTATAATTCATGAATGAAAACATTTTGTAATATGATTGTGATGTACATTTTGTGTGGTAATGCTATGTCAGATTTTAAAATGCCTTTCAAAGGATGAATTTTGAGATTTGAAGTTTTAAACTAATATAAAATTTCTTATGATTTCTATTGCGTGATAGAAGGCAACGAAGAAAGTCTTTTGTGACAAAGGTCAGAACTCATGTTATGATGTAGATTTTTTAAGTTGCACTCTTGATATATAGTAATCTATTACTTTTCCTACATGATTTGTAACACAAAAATATGGTAAAATATCTATCTAGACCTTTCCAACGATGTATAGTTTATGATTAGATTAGGATTTATTTGTAACATAGTGAAGTAAACAGTTAAAGGGTTAATTATAATAACCCTGCTTCAACTGAGAAATGATAAAACAAGAAATGGCGCCTTGGGAACGATCTGAAATAAAAAAAATTGTGAGTGTTTTTATATTTTACTTTATTTCAGGTAATGTTATTATTTGAAGTAATGAAATGCTTTTATGGCTTTAGTTAATGATAATAACCCTGGCTGAAATCACAAAGTGCTATATGTCTCCGAAACTCGAATTTGCCTCCTCAGGGACGACTAGCGCCATCAAAATAGCGCTTATCGTGCATGTGAGACGCGAATGACATTTCATAAAGCAGACGTTCTGCATTCTCAGCGCAGCAGACAGCAGCTGTGTGAGGCAGCGGTTGATGTCATATGATGACAGACCGGATGACTGAAGTTCCGTCTCCCAGGCAACAGCCGGTCTTCAGCCAGAGATGACTTCATCGGCAGTACCTGAACGATCCCCGGAGGGCCGGTGTAAAGCGAGGAGCGGCAGTCTGATGCTGTGCGATCATGTGCTTATTTATAATCCGTTTAGAGAGTTCTGTTGATGGGTAAATCTCACGAAAAACGCCCAGAACATGCACAGGTCATATTTCACTCCCATTATTTGCTTAAAGGAAATTAAGTTTGCTTACAGGAGTATTAAGAATCATTGGATTATTTTATCCTAAAACCCAAGCATCTTAACTTCAGTAATTCAGTACATAATTTTAGCAACTGTCGCACTGGGTTTTATATATGCTGAATTAAATGCAAACATCATTGTGTTGCAGTTATTTTAAATGCATCACAGTTTTATAGTTTTAAAACAGACTTTCAATTATGCAAAATCTCTGCAAGATTTTGGCTGCAAACTCATTTGGCCTGTCTGTGTGTGTTTTGCTGTATCTCAGCTGGCACACCCATCTAAGAGGAGGAATGGATACTTGAGACGACTGAAGAGAGACAGAGAGAGAGTGAAAGAGAGACTGCTTTTATTTATTTATTTTTTAAAGAAATTATTCAGGAAGGATGCATTAAACTGATCAGAAGTGACAGTAAAGACATTTATATGATTATAAAATATTTCTATTTCAAATAAATGCTGTTATTTTGAATTTTCTATCCATTAGGGAATCTGAAGGAAAAATGTTTCATGGTTTCTACCAAAAATATAAAGCAGCACAACTGTTTTCAAACATAACCCTGTTTCTTGAGCAGCAAATCAGCATATAAGAATGATTTCTGAAGGATCGTGTGACAATGAAAACTGGAGAAATGATGCTGAAAATTCAGCTTTGCATCACAGAAATAAATTACATTTTAAAATATATTCACATAGAAAAGAGTTATTTTAAATTGTAATAATATTTCATAGTATACTGTATTTGATTTATTTAAATAAAATAAATAATTGCAGAACATAAGAGACTTCATATACATTAACAATTTTACATATATAATAAATCATCAAAAAATCTTCACTAAGCAAAAATAACTTCAAAGAGAAGTTAAAAACAATTTGTTGAGTCAACTTAAAATAATTTGTTACCTGCCTGCCTTTTTTTAAGTTCAGTCAACTCAAAAGTTTAGTCAACTTGAAATATTAAGTTGTACTAAGTGACAACATTCACTTAGTACAACTTAAAATTTTAAGGCAGCTGGGTAACAAGCCCAGCTTTTAAGTTTAACTAACCAAATTTTTAGTTTAGTCAACTCATGTGACTTAGTACAACTTAACATTTCAAGTTGATTAAACTTATGAGTTTACTGAACTTAAAAATTTAAGCCAGCAGGATAACAAATTATTTTAAGTTGACTCAACAAATAGTTTTTTTGTTTGTTTGTTTGTTTTTTTAAGCAATTAAACTAAAGTGTGCCATTAAAGTACTACGGCTTAATAAAACATGGAGATGCCAGAGACAGAAAGAGAGAAAAATAGGGGGGAAAAGACTGAAAAATCCTTCGTCTCAAGCTGGTTTGAGCATTTAAAGTATGTGTATATGAGCTGTGTACAGTATTTGTGTGTGGCAGGGTGACCAGATGCCCAGGTTTACTTAAAACAGTCCCAGTTTCACAAGGCGTGTCTTAGATAAACCACGAATTGACCCGACAGTGGCCTATTTCAACTTGCCCAGGTAGAACACTGAAACCCAAAAATGAAAATTAAGTCATCAATTAATCACCATCATGCCATTCCAAACATGTCTGACTTTCTTTCAGAACATGAAAAAAAAAGGTGTTTTAATGAACAGTGAGAACAAACAACACTAAATCCCACTTACTTCCATTGTATGAACAGAAACACATTTTTCAAAATATCTTTTGTGTTCAATCGAGAAAAAAAGAAAGTCATTAGGTTTGGAATGACATAAGAGTCATATTTGATTGAACTATCCCATTATCAGCATCTTTTCGTTATTTAAGGCAAGACACTACAGGCAAATATATAGCTTTTTCCAAGCAATGGTCAGTTTTTACATTTTGGGCTATTTGGCTTTTCACAGTGACCTGTTTTGGACTGCTAGAAAGAAAATACAAAAAATGCACATACCAAGTGTGTGTTTTATCAATTTCGTCTGTAGATTTCAATTACAATACATATCTTTAAAGGCCGTCCGAAATCCTGCACTAAACTTCATTTTATTTATATCTATATCTATATTCTAAAGATATGACGTTTGTTCAAAATCTCTTTAACTCTAATATGTCAACATAGTGAAACAAGAATTTTGAACCTGCCTTTAACCAGAATTCATATTTCAGTTATGGAAATATATGCAAACTAGTGCCTATTTAAACTAAAGATATACTCAAGTATATTTGATTGTGCTAAAGTAGAACTATTGCAAGTACACTTTAAATATCTTGCATTTAAAGACTGATATTATTCAAAAATCATCAGTAGTGATATTAAAACACATTTTAGGCTTAACATAAAGAAATGTGCACAAGTAGTACTCCAAAAGAATTTAATTATAATGCTTTTATATCAGCAAGTCTCCAGCAATATGTCAGTAAATATGTTAATAGATTTGAACTATACTTACTAAACAATACATGTATTTTAAATATATAACTTTTTAACTATGGCAAACAACATTTCAGAAAAAAAGTATTACAAAAAATGGCAATGTAATCAATCAGCTTCAGAAGTATTATGAAACCTATAAGAAACATTAGAACAAACGCTGCTTTTTAATTCTTTTAATGCTTTTAATGTGTTTTTTTTGTTATGCATATGCTGTTTATGTGTATGTTTATGTATACCCTAGTACAAAAAAGTTTAAAATGCATTTATTTTATACCAAGTATAGCTAAAGTCTATTAACATATTTACTGACATATCGCTCGAGACTTACAGATATAAAAATTGTAATTAAATTTTATTTGGAGTACTACTTGTGCACAATGTACATTTCCTAATATTAAGCCTAAAATATTTTTTAATGTCACTGTTGAAGAGGATTGTATAATATCGGTCTTCAAATGCAAAACATTTCAAATGTAAATAAAATATACTTACAATAGTTCCACTTTATCTTTAGTTGGACTTCAGCTCTACTTCCGCACAACGAAAGTGCATTAAGTAAAAAATTAGTTTAAATTTAGCTTTAAATTCACTTTAAATATACCAGTTTAGTATACTAAAAGCACAACTGCATGATATTTTTATTAAGTACATAATATGTAAATGTATTTGTAGTATACTTAGTATAAAATAAATACATTTTAAATATATTTTAGTATATTTATTTTTCACTAGGGTATGATTGTATGCCTTTTGATATGGACCTCTGACTCTAAAATAAAGAGAAAGTAAGTACAGTATTGGTTGTGTGTTTATATAAGATATATAATACAGTATAGTACAGTATATTAGTATGTTTTACCCTATACACCTAGTGTCTTTGCCTTAAAAAACAACAAGCATACCCGCATATGAAAATACGGTCACCCTAATCTAGAGATGCTGGAAGGCAGCAGGGCGCATTTGATTCATTTGTTTGTGTGTCTACATCTGAGCGAGCTCAGTTGTTTGTTGGTTACGGCACAAATAAACACTTCAGAGTCCTCCTTCGAGGGCAGCATTCGAGCCATGCCGTCATGATCTCACAGCTACCGTATCACAAACACGTGGAAGACGTGACACAAAGTGCCAGCGCAGAGGGACTTGCGATTCCTCCCCGGAGCTGGAAAGTAACAGGTGCTTGATTTGATTCCAGTTTCGTTGCTCTCAACCCGTCTGTTTACAGGTACAAAGTCTACGGTGTTTTCACGTAGACACAAAGGCTGCTCTATTGCTTGTCCGATCGGATGCGTTAACGATTAACCGGTGAGAAACGAGGTACGGCACTGATGTAGGGAACCGGAGAGTTGTTTATTGTACAGTGTGTACACACAGTGGATGTTCGTATGCACGAAAATGAATTGCAACAGAAAGCTTGTCCTACCTATTTCCTTTGAAGAGCGCGGCATTGGGCGGCTGCAAGGGCGAGCGCAATGGGATGAAGGCCGACCCGACGACGTTCCCGCTGCCTCTCGCTCCCCGAAATATGGCCGCTTTCTCCCCGAGGCTGCGCGTCTCATCCAGGGAGTCATTCATAGCACTCATGGAGCCAGGTTACATCCAGCAGCTCATCTGGAGCACAAAACAGGACAGACACCATCAGGACAGGCCCGGAAAAAGAGCGCGTTTGTGTGTGTGAAGTCAACGCGCTCCTGCCGCTGCCACAAAAACACACACGCACATGCACAAACGCATGCACACACACTCCGCCTGTGCTGCCCCTGCATGGCAGGCTGTCCCAGCCTGGGAAGTAGATCCCTCCTTCCAAAACATGATCCGCAATAAAGTTATTTTTAACTCTATGACTCCTGAATGAGCTCGGCTCGCTCTTGCGAGCACACACACATAAACGCACGATCCGGCCTCAAAAACTCTCGCTTCTGTTTCCCTAGCAGACCTGCTTAGACAGACAAAAGCTTTCTTGGTTATTGGTATGCAACGTAGCTCGGTAATGAGAGCTGGAGGTCGGCCAGACAGTTAAACCTACTGTTCCTTTGTCATGGACTTTCCTCTTGTGCCCTGCACCCACAGCTGCTCTGAAGCCAAGCGTGGAGGTTGACCTCCTCAGATAAGATGCAGCGTGCGTGTTTGGGACTTATGAAGAGACCTGAACTGATAACAAGAGCACTTTATTATGGAAAAAAAGATAATTGCATAATTGCAACTTTATCTCAAAATTCAGACTTTTTTCTAGCAATTCTCACAGTTCTGACTTTTTCAAACTTTTGTTTCTTTATTTATTTCTTACCTGATTTTTCATGTTTTAACTGAAAAAAAAAGATTTGAATCGTGAGATATAAACTCAGAATTTTGAGAAAAAATTAGAATTGCAAGATATAAACTCGGAATTGCAGGACAGTCGAAATCCTAAATGTATCTCTCAGTTTTTCCTTTTTTCCTCAGAATTGCAAGAAAAAAGTTTGAATTGTGACATATAAATCTTTTACCTCACAATTTTCACTTTATCTCTCGCAATTTGATTATTTTTTTATTTTTTTATTTTTTTTTACATTTTACAGTTCTGACTTTTTCCACCAAAAATTCTGGGTTTACATTCTCATTTATTTAACCTTTAAAAAACGTTTAAATTGTAAGTTATAAACTACACTCAGTTTATTTCTTGCAAATCAATTTTTTTTCAGTACAGTATCAATTATATCTCACAATCCAAACTTTTTACCTTGCAATTCTGAAGAAAAAAAATAAAATTGTGAGATATAAACTCAGGATTCTGACTTCTTTCTCACAGTTCTGAGTTTACATCTCGCAATTCTGACTTCTTTTTTCAAAATTCGAATTTTACATCACAAAAATTACAATACTTGAATTTCTTATAGAATTTTAATTTCATTCTACATCATTACATTCAAGTTTGAATTGCTATTCTGCATTATGTTTTCTGCCTCAATTTTAAAAAAAGAAAATAATTGCAACCTTATCTCAAAAATCAGACATTTTTCTTGCAATTCTGCGGGGAAAAAATGAGACATAAACTCAGAATTCAGACTTCTCACAATTCTGACTTCTTTTCACACAATTCTGAGTTTACACAACAAAAATGACACTACTTATTTGAATTTCGTATAGAATTTTGATGTCATTCAACGTCATTAATTTCAAATTTGAATTGCTATTCCGCATTCTGTTTCCTGCCTCAATTTAAATTAAAAAAATTAACTGTAATTAAAAAAGCGTCTGCTTATGAAAGCAAGATACCTGTAACATGACCGCATTTATTGTGTTTCATCTGCACTCTCTGAGGTGATTTAGTATAAACAAAAACGACTCACAGTGGCTTCTGCTGCTGCAGCAAATTATGTTTTTCTTAGTGATATTTGGCACTAGTTTATCAGGAAGTGATGATTTTATTCTCTTTATCTCGCTAGATGGAAACAGTTTTATTCGCACATGTTTTACGCAATATTCCAATTTTGCACATAAGCTAAATTCACAGCATTAGATGGAAAAAAAATAGCTAACGATGCTGGGAACTCTTACTGAAATGAATGACTTCCTGTTGTTTCATCACTTTAGATGACAAATACCACACAACCAGCACAGAAAATAAAGGTAGATAAGAAAGATAAGAGATCTAAACCCTGCTATCAGACGGGATAATGATGTTCTCTGTTATCATGTGTCAACATCTGTCTTCATTACCAATTTACCTTTCAGATCAAGTATTAATGTGCTGCTCTTTGGTCAAAGTCCCTCCTGCCAGAGTTTCACCGCAGGATGAAATAAACACAAAGTTTAATGCTCTAAATTATTTTGTACCAGTCATGTTTATAGCTCAGCTCTCTGGGAAATCATTCTGGAGGACTATTACGATATATTTTGAAACTTTAGTGCTTTTTCCACATTTGCTGTACTGACTTTTCGTCCACCCACACAAGTGCCAAACTGCTCTGAGGTGATTATCCATCATTATGACATCCCTGAATGTACATATACTTCACAAATTATGGATCCACTGATACCGATACTGGCATCATTATTGGGTCTCATACTGTGCTCTTGTACTCATTTGTCTGTTGCATAAACGTTGCATCACAAATACAGACAGAAGAACAAGACGTTCTAATATTTGTAAAACGAAATGGAACGCAGTCAAAAGGAAGATGCAATATTATTATGTATTTCAACTTGCCAGCATGAAACATTTGTTACTGTCAGGTATGCACTGCAAAACACTAGTTGGTTTAATGCAGAGTTTAATGCATTGGTTGATGCAATGAGCTGTGATGCATGTCTTACTATTTAAATTTTATTTATGTATGTATTTATTTATTGCTGGGTAGGAATAAGGCCAGGACAGGAAATGCTTGATACAGATTTGAATCTGGCATGGGACCATTTCCTGTCATCTCTCTATCATGTGTCTATCCAGAAAAAAAAAAAAAAGACAAAAAAGGCAAAAAAGAAAAAGAAAGAAAAGAAAATCCTGTCATCTCTCCATAATGTGTCTACCCAAAAAAAGAGAGAAAAAAACCCACAAAAAAATAAATAAAATAAAATAAAATAAAATAAAATAAAATAAAATAAAATAAAATAAAATAAAATAAAATAAAATAAAATAAAATAAAATAAAATA
>JAHKKF010513441.1:23454-36456 GCA_019740295.1 Labeo calbasu
AAATAAAATAAAATAAAATAAAATAAAATAAAATAAAATAAAATAAAATAAAATAAAATAAAATAAAATAAAATAAAATAAAATAAAATAAAATATGAAAACAAATTGCAACCAGTTCAACTAAAAATGAAGTCAAAATAGTAAAGGCACTTAGAGGTCTTAATTATTCAACGAATTATTGAAAACCATTTCCTGTCATCTCTCTATTATGTGTCTATCCAAAAAAAGACAAAAAAGGCAAAATATAAAAAGAAAAGAAAAGAAAAGAAAAGAAAAGAAAAGAAAAGAAAAGAAAAGAAACATAAGAAAATCCTGTCATCTCTCTATAATGTGTCTATCCAAAAAAAGACAAAAAAGGCAATATATAAAAAGAAAAAAGAAAAGAGAAGAAAAGAGAAGAAAAGAAAAGAAAAGAAAAGAAAAGAAAGTAAAGAAAATCCTGTCATCTCTCTATAATGTGTATATCCAAAAAAAATAAATAAATAAAAAAGGCAAAAAATAAAAAGAAAAGACAAGACAGGGGAAAAAAGGAAAATCCTGTCATCTCTTTATAATGTGTTTATCCAAAAAAAGAGAAAAAAGGCAGAAAAGAAAATAAAATAAAAAAATAAATTGCAACCAATGCAACTAAAAATGAAGTTAAAAAAGTAAAGACACTAAGGGATCTTAATATTTCAACCAATTATTGAAAACCATTTCCTGTGATCATTTCCTCTTTATCCATGTGTCTATACAAAAAAAGAGACAAAAAGGCAAAAAAGAAATAAAATTAAGTAAAATAAAATAAAATAAAATAACATTAAATTAAATTAAATTAAATTAAATTAAATTAAATTAAATTAAATTAAATTAAATTAAATTATGAAAACAAATTATAACATGCAAAAAAAAAATGAGGTTAAAATAGTAAAGACTCAAACCTTGCCTAATAAATAAACTTTTTGGAATTTAATGAAAAATGGTCTGTCTTCTCACTGTACTGTATCAAAGATTAGAAACTATTTTAATTAAATGACCTTTTAACATTTTAATCTGTTTTTGGATGACTAGTTGACCATAGTGAGACATTCCTTTTCAAAAGGCAAATTCAACAGTGTGTATATATATACACAATAAAACGTATAAAAATAATTCAATATGTATATATAAAGGATATATACATATGCATGTATATAGTACCCCATATATATATAGTACTCACAATTAAAATGAGTAAAATGCACATCACTATCGACCTGTATTTCTCTTGTGTTTCATGTAAACACACGTCTTTGCAAACATAACAAGGGTGTTTACATGAGCCTCATCAACAAAACTTCTGCTGGGCCCAAGACAAGGGCACCAGAGGACTGGACAGCATGACGTTCCCAAAATAGTTGCTGGGTTGAAACACATTCTTGTGTTATCAGTCAATGCAAACGCTTTCTAATTACATTAGCGGGACGTGAGAGGCACGGCTATTTCGGTTCAGCCCTGTGGCCCTAAATGACAGCAACAGCCACAGGACAACATTAAAAAGTGGGTTCAAAAAGCTGCTGATGAGGAGAGAGCAACAGCAACGTGCTGAATGAAGCATGTGCTGACAGATAACCATACAACTGCATTTGCACAGATCATCTTACTTTTCCATATCTTAGTGGTTATGAGTAAACAAATCTCTCCAAGTGCTCACAGTCAATGTTCAGTGTCATTTTTGTACAAAATGTACTTCTGTGCATTAGCATTGTACACCGTAAAAAAACAAAAAGCACAATTTGTTGAGTCAACTTAAAATAATTTGTTACCCTACTGCCTTAAAATTTTAAGTTCAGTCAGCTCAAATAAGTTTAGTCAACTTGAAATGTTAAGTTGTACTAAGTGAAAACTTAGATATTTGAGTTGACTAAACAAAAAATTTGGTTTGTTAAACTTAAAAGCTGGGCTTGTTACCCAGCTGCCTTAAAAATCTAAGTTCAATCAAGTTGACTAAACTTATTTGAGTTGATTGAACTTAAAATTTTAAGGCGCCCGGGTAACAAATTATTTTAAGGTGACTCAACAAATTGCTTTTTGCAGTGTAGTCAAGAACACCTAAGCTGAGACCAAGACCATGTGTTGAGACCAAGATAAGACTTCAAAAATGGTTTTAAGGCCGATCTCAAGTACTACAACACTACTCTGCATTGAATGGTGTTCACTGTACCATTCTCTACTGAGAAATGACTGTAAAAATTATTACAAAAACAAAGAATTGCATCAAATACATACAGATTAGTCTTATTTTAGATACTATTACACACTGTAAAAACAATTTGTTGAGTCAACTTAAAATAATTTGTTATCCCGCTGGCTTAAAATTTTAAGTTCAGTCAACTTGAAATGTTAAGTTGTACTTAGTGACAACTTAGAAATTTGAGTTGATTCAACTTAAAATTTTAAGGCAGCTGAGTAACAAACCCAGCTTATAAGTTTAACAAACAAAATTTTTAGTTTAGTCAACTCAAACATCTCAAAGCACTTAGTACAACTTAACATTTCAAGTTGACTAAACTTATTTGAGTTGACTGAAGTTAAAATTTTAAGGCAGCAGGGTAACACACTATTTTAAGTTGACTCAACAAATTGTTTTATTATTTGTATTAATAGTTTAAATTATTATTTTTTTTTATTTTTATAGGTCTATTTCCTGTTTTTATTTGAATTTGTATTTTTGTCATTTTTTAAAAAATACATCTACACTGCCGTTCAAAAGTTCAGTTAGATTTCTAATATTGGTTTCTCATTTTAATATACTTTAAAATGTAATTTATTCCTGTGATCAAAGCTGGTTTTTCAGCATCATTACTGCAGTCTTCAGTGTCACATGATCCTTCAGAAATCATTCCAATATGCTGATTTATAATTAATTTTCTTTCTTTTTTTAAGAAATTAATACTTAATTTAATAAATTGAATAAAAAGGGATGGTAAAAACTTTTATTGTTACAAAAGATTTTTATTTTGAAAAAATGCTTATCCTTCAAACTTTTTAATTCATCAAAGAATACAAAAAATCATCACAAGTTCCTTTAAAAAAAAAAAGCATTACAATATTGAGTTACTCCCCAAAAAAATAACTAATTACGTTACTTAGTTACTTTTTATAGAAAGTAATGCGTTACTTTACTTTTACATTACTTTCTAAATCTGGGCAGGGCTTGCTTGTTTGTTTTTAATATAAAAAGTTATATTTTTGGCAAATGTAAAAGCCCCAGGCTTTGGGAAAAGTAAATTCACATCTGTACAGCAGACCGCAGAAGAAAAATATCAACTCTTCAGCGATAAATAAAGGAAAAAAAAATGTTAGATTGTCTTAAGTAATTTTGGCTTATTAGTATGGTTGAATTGGATCATCGAAGGTCGGCAGCAAAGACACTGGTTGATAAAATGGTCTTAAATGCATAAAGGATATTTATTAATTTCACTTTTTGTTTAATTTCACTGTTTTTATTCATTTTGAGGAATACTGAATCTGTTTTTTGTGAGACAAATTAATGCATATTAACATTTAGTCTACAACTAACATCTTACTCCCGATTTCTCTCAACATGGGGACAGGAGAGCTTTTAATCAATAAATGGGGGAAAAGTAACTGGCGTTACTTATTTGAAAAAAGTAACTCTTTTTTTAGAAATTTAAAAGTAATGTGTTACTTTACGTTACTTGGAAAAAGTAATAATATTACGTAACTTTTACCCCCAACACTGGTCATGTGACACTAAAGACCGGAGTAATGGCTAATAAAAATTCAGTGCTGCATCACAGAAATAAATAATATTTTAAAGTATATTAAAATAGGAAACAAATATTAGAAATTGCAATAATATTTCACAATATTACAGTTTTTTCTGTATTTTTTTTAATCAAATAAATACTGCCTTGATGAGCATAAACATTCCGTTAAAAACACTGAAAATCTTACTGATCTGGCAGTATATCGTTTTTTAATTACTTTTTTAGTTTCTTTAGTACATCAAGTCAAACTAAATTAAAATAGGAAATGTACTCACTGGAACTAGCTGATGTAAAAATAAGTTTATGTTGTTTTTTTATTTTGATTTATTTATTTAGTTTTTTGTTTTTCAAGTAACCCCCTTTTTTTAATGGTTTTAGTTTTAGTTAAATAAAATAACTGATACAGATACATGTGTTAAAAAATGCATATGAAAACTTAAGCCATACTTACATAAAACTATGAATATCATTGCATTAGATGAGGATTTCCCGACTGACTGATTGACTGACAAATGATAAAATATTTAGAAGGTAGAATCAATTTTTCTGTCTATATAGATTTTTTTGATTTTTATTCATTATTTTTAGTTTATTCACTTTTGGCTACCTTACTTCAAGTTTGACTAAATTAAAAATGAATAATGTTGCCCCTTTCAACTAGAAGACATAAAACAAGTTTCTATTTTATACTCTATTATTTTGTCTGTTAGTTTTAATTAACTCTGTTTATCATGGGTTCAGTTCCTAGGGAATGCAAAACCTGAATCAATGCATGATACCTTTAATGCAATGCAAGTTGCTTTGGATTAAAAGCTGCTACCAGCTGCATAAATGTAGATAGGGTCCATTTCATTTCGCATTAACTTTAAAAAGAGGCTGATGTAACTCAAACATTGCAAAGTTTTGAAATCATAATGGATGCGAACTCTCGCTGAGTGTTCGGTCATAACAGTTAACTGATGTACAATGAACAGAGATCTCCTAGGGCTTTAATTCAGTGTTCCTTTGCTAGCTTTCTTTTAATGATTAATGCTAAAGGAGATGCCAGGAGTAGATCAGCAATAAACAAACACTTCCGCTGCTGGTTTTTCCCGTCACAATTTAACATCATGACGTCATGCATGTATCGGCATCGACTAATGACGCAGACGGTTGGAGCACAAACATGACTCCATAAGCAATATATCCACTGTCTGTTTCACACATGTCCGTTTGCTTTGGGTGTGAAACACAAGGCCACTGCTAAATCAAACAATCAGACTTCACATAAACCTCTATATATGTCAGGTTACATATTAACATCAAACAGGAACGATGGAGATTTGCCCACTGAAATTTAACTTTGGATTCAACCTGGATTTACAGAAAGGAAACACAAGCCATCAGTCAGTGACAGTCTAAATCTACAGGAATAAAATCACACATCTCTTCCAGATCTCAACTGCTTTTCTTAGACAGAACTGAGGTTGTTGGAAGGTAAAATAGAAAAGTTATAGCTTTAGTTAACTATAATAATTTGGTGTTCTGAATGACACACTAAGCTTGTAAGCTTATCTTACTATCTCAGCAGTATATAGTATGCATATTTTATGTAAGCATAAAATATATAACCCAGACATTCTGCTTTATTTTGCCATAAGCATACTGTATATAACTGTACACCACAATGCATTGCACTTGGCTTTCCAATTTCAGTGTGTTTAATGAACCAGAAATAACATCAGATGTGCTTTCTTGACACATTATTAGATCGGACTAACAAAACAATATTATTTACTAAAGATGCAAGCAGCGTTGAAAGGGCATCCTCGCATCCGGGCTCACCACCACCCATTGCCTTTAGGAAAACAGTGAACGGTGAGTAATATGCATTTAAAGTGGTAAATATAGAAGGAATATGTCAAAATTATTTTTATGTGCAAATCTTCCTGCTGCCAGCAGGCATGTTTGAGTTAGAGCAAAGCATGACGCATCCTGTTTCCAACAGGTGGCGCTATGTTTCTAACTGAATATTGGCCTTTAGATGTGTTCAGGCCAGGACTCTTACTAAAGGTGAAGTCTGGGGCAGATCGGATATTGCATGTTTAAGTTAGTGTAAAACAAGTCATTTCATGTTGCCAGCAGGTGGCGCTATGATTATAACAGAATATTGGCCTTCAGATGTGTTCAGGCCAGGACTCTTATTGAACGTGTGAAGTTTTGGGCAGATCGGTCCTTTAAGATTGAGTTACAACAACTTCTATTCCCATGATAAAACATCAAACTTTCTCAGGCCATGCCATGAAAGCTCAAGTTTACGTCGCAAAGGCCTTTAGATAAGACTGAACAAATATAATGTCATTAAATCTTTAGGAGGAGTTTGTTACAGGGTAAAACATGCCACTTCCTGTTGCCAGCAGTGACTATAACTGAATATGGGCATGGGCATGTGTTCAGGACTCTTATGAAACATGTGAATTTTAGGGCAGATCGGACATTGTATGCCTGAATTATAACAACTTCCTGTTTCACGGCGAAACATCAAAATTTGTCAGGCTGCCATGGACACACCCTTTAACAAAAACTCACGATCTTCACAATTTAACATCGCAAAGGCCCTTAGATAAGACTGACCAAATATAATGTTAATGTCATTAAATCTCTAGGAGGAGTTTGTTACAGCGTAGACATGCCACTTCCTGTTGCCAGCAGGTGGCGTTATGACTATAACAGAATATGGTCATGGGCATGTGTTCAGGACAGGACTCTTATCAAACATGTGAATTTTAGTGCAGATTGGACATTGTACGCCTGAATTATAGCAACATCCTTTTTCATAGCGAAACATCAAACTTTGTCAGGCTGCCATCGACACGCCCTTTATCGAAAACTCAATTTAATGTCACAAGGGGCTTTAGATTACACTGACCAAATTTGGTGTTGATCTGTTTAAATCTCTAGGAGGAGTTTGTTTAAATACAACACCTGAAAAAATGGCAAAAATGGCACAAAACTTGCAGAGAAAATTCAAAATAACTGACTTCTTGTTGAGTTTCGGACTTCATACCGAGAGACCTCCTTGTAGGTATTGGTGTGTTACATTTGTCTACCAAATTTCCTACATGTATGTGAAATACAGCTCGAGAGGCACTTTGTTGTAATTTTATAGGTGGCACTATCAAGACTTTTTAGCACACCCACTTCTGAAACCCATATTAGATGTAAATTTTCACCATTTTTCACATGTGTGCAAAGTTTCAGTTTTTGAGTTTTTGATCACGTTTAGGCCCTTAAAAATCCTATTTATGTTGGCGCCGATGGCCTATTGCGCTGCAGACGTCCCGAGTTCGAGTCCTGTCTCGTGGACCGTTCCTGATCCAACCCCCTTCTCTCTCTCCCACTTCGTTTCCTGTCTAACTAAACTGTCCTGTCCCACCCCAAAAAATCCTATTTATTTTGGAGAAGAAGAAGAAACAACTGAGCAATTCCAATAGGGTCCTCGCACCCTTTGTACTCGGGGCCCCTAATAAAAAACTGAATTAATTGCAATATTGTTTCCCAATATTATAACTGGATGTTACTCGCATACAACACAATGAGATGATGTAACAATAATTACGCATACTAATGTTTACATAATGCATACTGACACACTTACTAGGGTTGGAAAACAGTATGCAGAATGTACTGCACAGTATTAAACAAGTTGCATGTTGGCCTTGCATTGTGAATGCAACCCGTCTCAAACGACTATGACTAAAATATGAAAACCTGCAATTATTAAATTGCTCAAATATAGGAATTTACAATGTTACAAAATTTGAGCAGCAAATCAGCATATTAGAATGATATCTGAAAGATCATGTGACTCTGAAGGCTGGAGTGATGATGCTGAAAATTCAGCTTTGCATCACAGGAATAAATTACATTTTTAAATATATTCAAATAGAAAACAGTTATTTTAAATTGCAATAATATTTCACAATATAACTGACTTTACTGTATTTCTGATCAAATAAATCCAGCCCCAGTGAGCATTCTGTCAAAAACATTAAAAAAAAAAACCTTTAAACAGATTCAATTTTTAACAGAAATTGATCTACAGGTATGCAATGCACATTCATTTAATCATTTTATACTCCTACTGTACAACAGTGCTGGTCTCATTTGCATCTATTTTTATTTATTACTAGGAATTTTCAGGACAAAATTGATCCTTAAATGAAAGTTAACTGAGAACTCATGAATCCCCAGTGGAAGGACATTAGCGTTCTTACAGCAGCAAGTGAAGTGTTCATCAGACGACCGCAGTGTCAGAGGTCGCAGCAGAAATACGAGCTGTCGTTAGCATCGGTAGTGTCGTCTGCAGTAATTATCAGATTAACGAGATCCCGTAGGGGAGCGAACACATCATCTCTGCTTACAGCTCAGCATACGTGCATCTGTGATGTGAAGGACGGCCAGTAACGCTTATTCTTAGACCGTCACGTACGACCATAATTGCACGTTAGAGACACACACTTTAACCACCTTTTTAATTGTTTAACCTTGAAAATGCCACTAGATGAAGTCCACGAGAGCTCCAGCAGAGCTTCATCACACATTTGGTTCATACCCCATAGACTTGGGAATGGGCCTTTTACACTAATATGATGACATATTAAAAGTTAGATATATAGTACATCCTACATTATCCAGATACAGTACATACAGTACACTCAATGTAAAAAAATATATTGCAAATCTAAAAAATTGTAAACTGTATTGCACAGCTCTATAAAGCTTGACATTGTTTCCAACTTTATTCACATACATACAGTACAATCACTTAAATGTATGTATATTATCACCCAGCTCTTTATATAAAGTATCTGTATTTATATAGTACTAGCATAGGCTTACATATAATGTACAGCAAACTGCTTGATTGCTTGTATGATCATTAAGTGTAAATGATATAACATTAATCTAGGGGTCAACCGATTATCGGTGCCGATATTAAGCATTTTATGGTTATCGGTATTGGTCGTTTTCAAAAAAGATTTGCCGATAAAATCATTTAAAAAACATTTACAGAAAGCTTTTGTCAGTGCCCTTGTTATTCTTAATTTTGTCATTCATTTTCATTTTTACACCAGACATATATTTTGGTTTAAAATATCGGTCATCTGTCTAATTGATCTGTAATTATCGGTATTGGCATAAGTCCTGAAAAACATATCAGTCGACCACTATATCATACAGATAATATAAACATATTATAAATATTAACATCATTATTTTTTGGTAAGCTGCCCTGAAATAATGTGTACGAAGAAAAGTGCTATACAAATTAATTTGTCTTAACAAAAATAATTAAATTACTCATATACTATATACATACAGTATGCAATATTAGTATCAGTGTATTTTGACATTTCTAAAAGAAAAAAACAAGAAAAACATCCTGCTATGAATATGATTTAACCTAAATGTAAATGTTCTTAAATATAGGCAATTAACTTGATAATCTTATTTTGTCTGGCAGAAAAAAGATAATCACAATTACAGTGCAATTTTGGTTTAATTATAAGCCGTAATTTTAGGAAAAATTAAATAAAATTAATAGCAAAACAAAACTATATTTAATGTTTTTAATTTAATTTTATTATTGTGCTCCATTTAACAGGGTTTGCACAGATACTGCAAAATAAAATTTCAGGACTTTCCAAGCACTACTTTTTTGATTTCCAAGGACTTCACTTATGGCTTGATGTTTTCTACTGTTTAAGAAAGAAAAAAAAAATCAGGAAAAAAATGATTTGTGAATCCGCACCAAAGTCCTGATCTGAATATCAAATATTTTGCGATCCAAACCCATCTGATCTAAAGCAAAAGATTAGCAAAACCACTCCGAAGTCAATTTGCGGAATGATTCAAGAACCTGCTCTGAAGTTGCGATCTGAAACAAATGATTCACAATACGTGCTTTGAAGTCCCAAACTGAATCAAATGATTTGTGAACGCGCTCCAAAGTCCCGATCTGAATCAAATGATCTGCGTTACACGATCCGAAGTCCCGATCTAAATCAAATGATTTGCGATATGCAACTTGAACTTCTGATCTAAATCAACTGATTCACGGTATGCAAAGTTTTGATCTAAGACAAATGATTTGTGAACCTGCTCGGAAGTCCCGATCTGAATCAAATGAATCGCGATACGTGATTTGAAGACCCGATCTGAATCAAATGATTTGGGATGCACGATCCAGTTGGAGCACTTAGAAACAGTGAATCATTTTGCGATGAAAAGCTCAGTTTCAGCCACCACTATATGCTGCTTTTTAAAATCATTACAGGCAATGTCAAAACTCAAAAATGAATGGCTCTTTTGATCTGGTTTTTGCTAGTGAATTGCTTGAAATGAAGGATTGAAGTCAGAAGTTTGAATCAATCAGTGCGGCTCCAGCATAAATGACTTAATCAATTGATTCGGTTCCTCTTTTCACGTCTTCAGCCATTTTTACAGACACTGTCAGTACCTTTACTGGCTAGGCTTGACAGTAACTGAAAAAGGCCAAAAAAAGTATGATGTTTTTTAAATTGTGTGAATTTTGTGTGAATTATATAGCTAAAACGTTACATACGGTACACGTTTTCCACTATAATCCTAGGCTATATAATTTGCAATTTACAATTCTAGTTCGGAATCAAGCAGGAATTTTAGGAAAAAAAAAAATCAAACTATATTTAATGCACCTTTTTGATATTATTGAATGAATAAAATAAATAAATAAACAAACTAATAAATACCCTCCAAATCTCTACCTATTTTAAGTATTACTCTATAAACTAAAATAAAATAATCCATAAATATCTAATGAATTCATCTAAATTATGCATTTATTTTTATATCTGTGATTGACCCTAAAGAATGTTTTGAAATATATACCGTGGTCCAATGCAAAAAAAAAGCCACTGGCTTACAGTGAGCAGTCTATTGCACACAGTTGGAGAACGTCCCGGGACAAAAACAGGTTTCTGGAATGCTGCTGTTCTGTCTAATAACTGCCACTGTAAATCACTGACACATTCGTTAAAAAAAAACATCCCAGCGTTGGCGCCAATAGCCTCGTGGTTAGTGCGCAGACATACAGCACAACTGTGCTCGCGGCGACCCGAGTTTGATTCCTGTTTCGAGGTTCTTTGCTGATCCCACCCCCCACTATCACCCCAATACTTTCCTGTCTGCTTTCTACTGTCCTATCTAATAAAAGGCATAAAAGCAAAAAAAACATCCTGGCATGCATGCTTCAAATGTTTCACTTCTCGATGTAGTCTTAAATTTCTTGGATTTTTTTCAGTTTTGGTTTGCATAATGCAGAAAACACAGCCTAGCCTTTGCTAAAACAGCAATTAAAACAGAAATAATAGAAATATACTGCCTCACACCTGAGAGCTATTCTGGGACATAACTAAAACAACAGTACACATTTTCCACTATAATTCTACATAATTTGTTTAATTTTTAACAGAATTCTACTTAAAGTAAAAAAAGTATCTAAATACAAAATTAAACTATATTTAATGCACCATCTTACCCTTATTATGGTAATCAAACAAAGTAAAATAAATAAATAAATAAATAAACAAAGTAATTAATGAATTAATTGATGAGTGAATTAATTAATTAATTAATCTCCATACCATGGTCTGCCTCCATGCAGATTTATTTTAATGTATTGTATTTTAGTTAGTTTAATTAATTAATTAATTTATTTATTTATTTATTTATTTATTTTTGCAGAATCAGTGCAAGTGGTGAAAACCTGTTAGCTAAAACATCATTCAAAATATAAATATATTGCCTCATGAATGTGAATTATTGTGGGACATAGCTAAAACTACATTACATATAGTAGACATTTTCCACTATAATTCTATGTAATTTGTTTAATGTTTTACAGAATTCTACTTAAATTAAAAAAAGCATCTGAATACCAAAATTAAACTATATTTAATGCACCATCTTACTCTTATTATGGTACAATTAATCAAACAAAATAAAACAAACAAACAAACAAATTAATGAACTAATTAATTGACGAATTAATGAATTAATGAATTAATTATTTTCCATATCTTGCTCTGCCTCCATGTAATTTTTAATTGCAGGTTTACTTTATTTTATTTTATTTTAGTCTAGTCTAGTCTAGTCTACTTTAGTTTAGTTTAGTTTAGTTATTTATTTATTTATTTATTTATTTATTTTTACAAAATCAGTGCAAGCGGTGGAAGCCTGTTAGATAAAATGTCATTCAAAATATAAATATATTGCCTCAAATGTGAATTACTGTGGGATAAAGCTAAAACTACATTACATACAGTGCACATTTTCCACTATAAGTCTATATAATTTGTTTTATTTTTAACAGAATTCTACTTAAATTAAAAAAAGAATCTCAACACCCAAACTAAACTATATTTAATGCACCATCTTACTCTTACTATGGTACAAAAAATAAAAAAAAATAAAAAAATAAAAATTAATTAATTAATTAATTGATAAATGAATGAATGAATGAATGAATTATTCTCCATATCTTGCTCTGCTTCCATGTAATCTTTAATTTAATTTAAGTTAAGTTAAGTTAAGTTGTTAAGTTTAGCTTAGTTTAGTTTACTATTTATTTATTTTTATTATTATTATTATTATTTTTTTTTTTTACAGAATCAGTGCAAGCGGTGAAAACCTGTTAGCTAAAACATCATGCAAAATATAAATATATTGCGTCATAAATGTGATTATTGTGGGACATAGCTAAAACTACATTACATACTTACACATTTTCCTCTATAATTCTATATAAGTTGTTTTAGTTATAATTCTAGTTTGCCATTAAGCTGGAATTTTGGGGAATTGAACTATATTTAATGCACCATATTCTTATTATGGTCCAAACAATCAAACAAAATCTGTACGATTGAGGGACACAGCTAAAACATCATTACATACACTAGACATTTTCCCTTTATAATTCTATAAAATTTAATTGTTGATGCAAACCTAGTTCCCCTTCAGTCGTTCCACTACGACGTTACATATGGGAACTCGCCTGAGTGACCAATCGCCTCTGAGCTTTACAGAAAAGGCCAATGAAATTGGCGAGTGGAGNNTGCGTGCAACGCCACTCCCCCGTACATACGGGTATATAAGATGGCGGCGCGCATCCACTCATCAGATTTTCGCTTCGGAGCCTCGCCGAGAGCTTTTGAAGAGATTTATTGAA